>JAFMSR010000002.1:61337120-61353371 GCA_022818135.1 Saxidomus purpurata | reverse complement strand
TACCCTTTATCTGCTACTATACATTGTCGTGTATGTACATATTAACACCAAATCTGTTTTATTTTCACTTCACATTAGTTATCTTTTAAAATTTGTAACCATGGTCAAGTTATAGAGTTCAAGGTCAAATACAAGGTCAAAGGTCAAATTTTGTGAAAATTGGTCATTCGGCGAGATATGTTTCTTTGTTACATTCCTATTTGAAACAAAAATAATATCAAACAGGGAATGCCACATACCAAAAACGCAGCCTCCCCAAAACGAGCCCCATAGCACCCAGAAGTGCACACCACCAACCCACACACACACACACACACACACAACACACACGCACACACAATCATGTACACACACAAACATACACTACCAACACACACTAGCATACAAAGCAAACACAAAGGACAAAACGAACAATTAAAGGAACACAGTGGGGCACCGCCTTGGAACCTATCAACATGAGTTATTAACCAAAATCTACATTAATGTATATTCTTCAAATTATTAGCACTGTTGGGCTAAGATATTTTGTTGCCATAGTAATCCAAGATGGCGTCCAAATGGCCGCCAAAATTGAGAAAACTTCTTAATATATCCTTTATCTCCCACTCATTTTTTCTTGTATGTACAGATTAGCATCAAATTTATTTTATCTTTACTTTAAAATAGTTCTCTTTAAAACATTTACTCATGACCATTTTAAATTGTAATGGTCGTCGCCAAACCATGGCCAAACTCAAGGCCAAATGCTTAATAATTGGACATTTGGCAAGACGTTTTTCTTTGTTACATTCCTAATATGAAACATATCAACAGTAATAATCAGCCAAAATTTACAGCAATGTTGTTTTATAAATATGTGGTACTGTAAGGTTTAGATATGTGGTTGCTATGGTTATCCAAGATGGCGTCCGGCATTGCGTCAATATAATGAAAAACCAAAAAATCCTTTTCCTGTCACTACTTTATACAGATTAATCCCAAGCCAGTTTCACTGTTAACTCAAATTATTAGTCTTTAAATATTTGTACTCATTATCAAAGGTCAAATTTTGTTAAAACTGAAAACCCAGAAAGATAGTTTTCGTTTTTACATTCCTAATATGAAACATATGAACATTAAGTATCAACCAAAATTAACTTCAATGTATAGTATTTAAAACGTAAGCACCAGAAGTCTTAGAATCCCAATGTGTTAAAACTGCTTAAGGAATCTTGAAGCAAACAGAACGTTATTTGCAAGCCTACTGAAATGCGCCTACTTCTACAGGATGTTCACATAATCAGCTCATTATTGGTAGAAATACTAGAACAAGTGTACCTTTTATGCCTTAGAAAACTTACCTAAATGACCAGATTATGAAATATGCTAAAACAAGAGGAATAAGAAGACATTCTTTGATAGAATATTGCCCCCCCCCACGAAGTTAAGGTGATCAAGTATATATAAAATATAATCAAGATAAATACTTGAATAAGAATGATACGGACATTAACAGAAGGTAATATATTATTGAAACATAAGATGAAATTTATCAAAGAAATCGGAGACAGATGCAAATTCCTTGTACGGACAATAATGCGAACACAAACCATACACTAAAAGAAAAGTTACAGATCATTACAGTGTCAGACGGAAAGTAACAGTGAAACTCACACATGTGCTGGTGATGAATAAAGCCAGTAGAATAATAATTCCAACTTAAAGATTTGAATTTGACTAAAAACATTTAATGGCAATATTACAGATAAAATGTGTATGTTAAATGTACAGTAATATAGTTCTTGTGCAACTGCATAGCAATCATAACCATTGGGTCAAAATAAGTCCGGCTGGAGGATCACTTGGTTTACATAAACTGAAACTGTATGAAGAAATCTTAAAGAAAAATCTTCTTAGAAACTGTAATACCTCGACCATAAATATTTCGTTTCTAGTCGTTGTAGTTGCCTCCACCAAGTCTGATCAAATAATATGCCTTGGTTCAAAATTAGCCACAACCAGTGATTTTTTGTTTCACATCGAAAGGCACAGACCGTTACAAACGTATTCTTGTTAGAACCGCGAGGCCTAGAGCTTAGATAAATTAACATGTTTAATGCAGCTTTGTGTTGTTGTCTTCAAATTTAGCGTTAAATTGGAAATCACTTGGTTGACATAGGTATAAACTTTAGATGATCTCATTTTCAGACACTCCTATGCCTAGAGTTAAGATATTTGGATTGTAGTTTTATCTAGTGACCCTCTATCAAGGCCATTTAAATTGTATCTCTGGGTTCAAAAGTAGTCCCACACGGGGGTTATTTCTTTTACATCCATAAACCTTCCTGCTAGAAATCGCGAGGCCTATCAATTAGATATTTAAAATGTGGCATTGTGTAGTGGTCATTTACAAAGTTTATTCAAATCATGCCTCTTGAGTGCGGGAGATCACATTGTTTTACACAGAAATATATAACATAAATTTGAACACTGTTTTGTCAGAAACCTTACATAGTTTGTGCGCAGTGTTGAGAACTGGTCCATTACCAAGTTTATTCAAATCGTACCCCTGAATAGAAATGACACAGCCCGGGGGTCATCTGTTCTTGTTACATACTGCAAGGCATACAGCTTATGTATTGTAGTTGTGACAATCTTGGTGGTCCTCTACCAAGTTTGTTTAAATCATACCTTTTGGATTAGAATGAGTTTGACATCATATATTTGTACATTTGGGGTTTGTATATCTTTGACATTGACATTGACATTGACACTGACCATGACATTAAGTGCAACTGAATCCAGGTTAGCGATATAGGGCTATCATGGCTCTCATAAATCGCCCTCGAGATGCCAGTCATGATCAAACCAGTCACTTGTGAGAAAAAGAACCAAATGTTTTCGTATCTGGTACACATCCGCAGGTACGAATGGTGACGGTGTTTTTTATATTGAGAATGGAATTATGAAAAATCTTTTGCCTTGTGTCAAATATTCACACGTATTTACTTTCGACCTTAAATTTGACATTGACTTTGATAATGAGTAATGCTTAAAAGCAGCTTGAGGTGAAGGACAATTAAATCAGATTTTTGAATTATCTGTACAAAATGACAGAATATGTAATGACAAAATTGATTATGTTTCATTTTCTCAATTCTTGCGGCCATCTAGTATACCCTTAGATTTTCATGGAAACAACATAAAGTTATCTGAGCCTAACAGCGATGAAGACGAAAACAATTCATATTACTGTAAATTCTGGAATATACTTCCTGTCGATATGTTTCGTATTAGGCATATAATAAAAATAACATATATTTGGACGGTTGTCCAATTTTCATGATTTTGTACATTTGATTTTGAATTTGACATTGTCATTTGACCTCTACATCTAAAACAGTAACTAAAAAAACATTTAAAGACTTGGACGAAATAGAAATAAAACGGGCTTTGAGTAAATCTTAACAAAAATGACAAAAACATGACAGAAAAATGTTATTTCCTTTTACTTTTACAGCAATCTTGGATGTCATCTTAAACTACCATCGCAACAAAACATCTGAGCATATAATATTCATTTTGATACATATTTTATTGAAATACGCCAACAATGATTCCAGTACAGTAAAAATAAGACAAAATTTGTCTCCGTACAACAGACATAAATATGGTCATGGTAACATAATGTACATAAACAACGTCAAATAAAGTATAGATTTTAATCAGAAATATCGTCTTGTTTTAAATGTATTGGGTACTAAAACACTTAGGTAGACGAGAGAAAAACTGTATAGAGTGCTTTCACATTAGTACATGTAGTTACTGTTATAGACGACTAAAAAAGTGATATAAAAGGAACTACACGTCAAACAACTGGCAGGACTTGACTATATTTTAATATCTGCCATGTCGATCCTTCCTAGACCTTCATCAGGATAACAATGTAAACAAAATCAAACACTAGAGTACTAAAAATATGGGGTCAGTTTGTGACGTTTGTTACTAAAATTATATATTATGTTACTATAATAGATGGAATTTAACAGCAGTGCAAAAATTACATTTGTGTTTCTTCTAAATATAGATTAATACTCGAAAGTACATGAGTCTGTTTAAGATTTGTCCTTCCTGCACATAAAATAGGTAATTACTGTTGATGTGTTTCATATTACGAATGTAACAAAGAAATACATCTTGTCGGATGCGGGATGCCAAACTTTCCAGAATTTTGACCTTTGACCATGAGTTTAACCTTGACCTCTACAACTAAATATGACCATGAGTAAATATTTAACAGAAAACGTATTTGAATTAAAATTAAAACTGATTTGGTGTTAATATGTACATATAAGACAAACTTGTGAGATAAAAAGGGATTATGTAATTGTTTTCACCATTTTGGTGGCAAACTTGGAAACCATCTTGGATAACCATAGCAACGACATATCTGAACAGTGCCAAATATTTATAAAACAACATGCTGTAAATCTTTGCTGATTATTACTGTTGGCATGTTTTATATAATGAATGTAACAAAGAAAAACGCTTTGCCGATTGTAAAATTTTCACAAAATTTGACTTTTGACCTTGAGTTTGACCTTAAGCTTTACAATTTAAAATGGCCATGAGATCCATCTTGGATTACCATGGCAATAAAATATCTGAGACCAACAGTGCTAATTATTTGAACAATTTACATTGTTGTAAATTTTGATTAATAATTCATGGTGATATATTTCATATTAGGAATGAAACAAAGAAAAATATCTCGCCGAATGTCAAATTTTTACCAAATTTGACCTTTGACCTTGAGTTTGACCTTGAAATCTTTAACTAAAAATGACCATGCTTACAAATTTTAAAAGATAACTAATATGAAGTGGAAAAAAACAGATATACTGTAAATTTGTACATACATGACAAAGTAGTAGCAGATTTGGTAGATTTCTCAATGTTGGCAACGTTTTTGGACGCCATCTTAGATTATCATGGCAACAACATATCTAAACTAAACAGTGCTAATAATATAAAGAAAATTCATTGTTATTAACTTTGGTTAATAATTAATGTTGATATGTTTCATTTTAGGAATGCAACAAAACAAATATGCATCCGAATGTCAAATTTTCACAAAATTTGACCTTTGACCTTGAATTTGACCTGACCTCTATAGCTTAAATATCATGATTACACATTTTTAAAGAGAACTAATGTGAAGTGAAAATAAAACAAGTTTGGTGTTAATCTGTACATTCACGACATAGTAGTGACAGAAAATGATATATTTGGTTGTTATCTACATTATGGCGGCCATCGTGGACGCCATCTTGGATTTCTGTCGGCTCCAACCATTTTGGTAAAAATGAATATCCGTTTCGTATTGTTCAGAACCTGCCGAACATTTTGATATATGACACTCATTGTTAGATTTTGTAGACCGGTTGACCCCATAAATATGCAAGATACTTAGAACAGTTTGCTACACTATTCGTTTCAATACTTGGAAAACTTCTATTCATTTCTATATAAATGACAATGTTACCCTATTTATATATCAAATTATACTTTATCTAGTAGTTGACACGCCTCATGAAACATCAAGAAAACTTCAATTTCAAGAACACTAGATAAACCAAACCATCCTAAAATAAGTATAAACGATGTTTATGAAAACAAACATTTGGGAGTATGGCATGCTACGTTCATTTAAATTCTTTCTAAAGAGATCTTGTCTTCAAAAAACTATATTTTTCTTTCTTTTATTCGCTCAATTGCACTCAAGGCCAAATAAACAAACTCGAGTCAGTCCAAATTGAAGCCGCACACGTCGTAACAGGGGCAATCAAACTATGTTGTATCAACAAACTAATAAAGGAAGTATAATTAAACACTTTGTTTAATTGAAGAAATGAAAATAAGTTTTCGCTATTTTACAAAATAAAGAATAATCTAGCACGCAATTATCTTTATAACTTTATTCCAGGAGAACCATTAAATAGATACAACCTTAGAAATACGAACACTATTCCCCTAGTTCATTGCAGAAAAGAACTATAGTTAAAGTGATTTCTTTCTTTCATCTGTTATAAGACATTGAATAATCTACCAGATAACGTTAAAGTAGTACCACATAATACAGCTTTAAAACTAGAACTGTCACAAGAGTGACGAATTATACCCCCACAATACAGCTTTGTCACAGAAGTATGGCAACCATAAGAAAGGAATGGCCACAAGGACATACATTTCAGTTATTATACAATAAGTTGTGTAAATGTATTGTTTTAATAGTACACAAACAAGCTTTTTGAAGTCCAGGCCCCTGTGACCTTGACCTTTGACCTGGTGACCTTAAAATCAATAGGGGTCATCTACTAATCATGACTAACCTCCATGTCAAATATGAAGACTGTGGGTCAAAGGAATCTTAAGTTATTGGGCGGACAAGCTTTTTGAAATCCAGGCCCCTGTGACCTTGACCTTTGACCTGGTGACCTCAAAATCAATAGGGGTCATCTACTAATCATGACTAACCTCCATGCCAAATATGAAGAATGTGGGTCAAAGGTTTCTTAAGTTATTGGGCGGACAAACTTTTTGAAGTCAAAGTCCCTGTGACCTTGACCTTTGACCCAGTGACCTCAAAATCAAAAGGGGTCATCTACTAATCATGACTAACCTCCATGCCTAATATGAAGACTGTGGGTCAAAGGAATCTAAAGTTATTGGGCAGACAAGCTTTTTATAGTCAAGGCCCCTGTGACCTTGACCTTTGACCTGGTGACCTCAAAATCAATAGGGATCATCTTCTAATCATGACTAACCTCCATGCCAAATTTGGAGAGTGTGGATCAAAGGAATCTTAAGTTATTGGGCGGACAAGAAAAAACCGACGGACAGCCGGACGGCCGGACGGCCGGACAGCCGGACGGCCGGACGGACAAGCTGATTCCAGTATACCCCCCTTACAACTTTGTTGTGCGGGGGTATAATAAACAAATTGTAACCGTTCTAAGACTTCGGCATTATATCGTGTTGGCAGTAGATTCGGCCATACGACATATTCAGGTGGGGAAAAAAGATCCGTTTTGTTCGTATGGTTACTTGCTTAATAGCATGTCAAAAGGTTACCTTACAAAGGCAATTGGTTTTGCAAAACATACATGTACCATGTCCTCATACAACGCAAAACATACTATACGTAAATGAACACTTAACAAACAATCAAAATGTTTCTTTTGTCCAAAGATTTGTACCTGCCTCAAAGCGCTTCGGGGTCGCATAGCTGGTTCGTAGATAAGCACTAGCTAAAATCCGATCCAGTTATCCAAATGTAGCATTATTGCAGGGTTTTGTTTCCATATTATTATATCTTTATTAAATTTAACAGAATTTCATTCTAGTCTTCTTACCACATGCGAAATCTAATCATATTGTTCACCTACACAATGACAAAATATTAGACATTACTGCTGTCTCATAGTGACCTATTCAAAAAATACATTAATATAAGTTTTCATGGAAAGCTTGTATTCAGTTATGTTTTGTTACACTATTGTACTATTTATGTATATCAAATGTATTTTCGAGAACAAATATATATCAATATATAAATCAAACAATTGCAGCATATTCCATACTCGCCAGACCTGAATCCTTTTGTGTTCTTTCTTTTTCCTGTACTAAAAGACACTAGCGCTCTCTGTAGTGTTGTGCAACAATGTCTGCAAAGTATACCAAGGGCAGACTAATCTGTGGTTTTCAGGTCATGGAAATTCCAGATGGAAAAGGCATTTCTGTCAAAGGAGAATATTTTCAAGGATTGCTATACGGTTTGTTACGTAAACTAGCTTTGCGTTTTAGTTTGGCATACGATCTTGTAACTTGAAATGCTCATTTCTATAAGGTTACCCTAAATGCATTTAGGGTCATATGACCAGAGGTCAGAATGGACCGATCAGTAATTTGAGATCGCTTTCGCCTATAATAAAATAATCCCTCTTGATTTGAAGTCACTCGTTTATAAGCCAAACTTACTAAGGAGGTTAATCCTTACCAGTAGATGACACATTCTGCTATTCGTGTTAGTGTGTTAAAGGTTAAGGTCGCAGTGCCCTTGAGCATCTAACAGTGTCCGCACTTCTTTGGCCTATGGTCATCAAGCTCCGTAGACATCAAATTGTTAAAGTCCCAGGACCACATTGACAAGTAGCTCTTCTTTTACCAAGAAAGATGTCTTATCGACGAAAATGACTTTTATTTGTACCAAAAACATTCATAACTTTACTTTTTAAATCAATGTACATGTTAGAAATATATTGCAGTATTTTTTTCAATGATATGGGAAATAAAAAGGCTTCATGGCAACTTTTCTTCGTGAAAAAGAGACATGAATACAAAAGAAATGAATATGTCATCATTGTTATAAAGTGAACTGAACATGGTTATATCATTATCCTATCAGTATATTTATTTTACAATATCAGTTAATTCAAAAAGATCCTGGAACTATAATGATATACTACTGCATTTGTACTGATCTCACTGCGCAATTTGCCAGGTCGATCTTCCCTGACAATACAGACATTTGTTATCTTTGGAATGATGCGAAATAAACTATTGTCCTTTGCGCTTACTTTTAGAAATTGTCTACGTTAACATTGCTCTTGTTTAAGTCAAATATGATGATTTGGTATAACTGAGAACGAATAATGAAGTATATAATAAGATAATACTTTCATTAGTTTAAAGTCAAAAAGACAATGCTAAGTTATGGTTAAGAATTATGTTTTAAACACAGTAAATGCTTTTATGGCGTGTTAGAATAAGTTTCATTGAGATGGTTGTTTTAAGGACCATGGAAACAAAATCAATTTTGACTGGAATAGTCAATAAATAATTTACATACTTCTATTGTGTTAGATAAGAAAATTACTTCCATAAAATATTATTATAATTTTGTTATATTAGAGTTTTTAGTAGTAGAAATTAGTGTTAGATGATTCCTTGAACTTGTGATGATTTCTTTGAACGGTAGTTTCACGTAAAATGGAAACAATTTGCTCGCAGAGTTGCAAATTCAAACTATCAGCAAATTCCGTAATTTATGCGATGCAATGCAGCAATTTTACCTCAGTCATATCTCTATCTCATATCTCTATCGACAGCAGGATAGATTATGTTATTTATAACCCTGAATGTTAAATGTAAAATTTTGTTTGAATCCAATGAGTTTATTCGATATCGGCTATATTGTATTTCATTGTAAATTAATATCTACATACATGCTGAATTTTGTAAAGAAAAAGATTTATAGCCGATTACATGCCTGCACCGGAAAAATGTATAACGAATTTTATAACCAGCAATGTTTAAATAATTGACAATTGCTCATATTTTACAATGTCACGCTCACGTGTAAAAACGATGGCAACTACTTTAAAATCAAGATATGTTTCGGTGTTGACATTTTTCATTGTGATTGCAATTTGGGAAAGAGGATATATTTTAAATTTAGTAAGTATGTATGATTTTCTTCAGTTGCTTCTGGCATCTGAAATGAAAACTAAATTATGCATATTATGATGAGATTATTATTGATGTATAGATAGTACTGTGTTTCTTTATTGGTAGGTGTCTAGCTTATCTCGACTAACTCTGTTCATTGTTTTGATCTAGGCTGTGTCAAATGTTTTAGAATGCACGCTAAATCTCCCTTACATTCCATGAAAAACATATTAAGCAAACTGATTGTTTTCCTATTTAAGTATTTGATTATTTTTATCAACCCGTTTTCCTATAAGCAAAATATCATAATTTATTATAGCATCGGCCAAAGTTGTATTCAGTCTTTCCCTTTGCAGTAATAATTTTGGATGTTTAAGTTCGTACTGACAAAACAGCATCTTATTAATTAGCTGTTAAAAAGACAATATATTTAAACCTTATGCGGTGTTATGTCGTTCTGTTTACAGGATTAATCAGTTACATCATTACGTTCTGACTACATATAAGAATTGGAAATAAAATGTCTAAATTCATGATCAGCTTATTTGGAATTCACTTTACTCAATTGATGCACTTACTTAAGGTGTATCGCAAAAATGCACGTTGATCGTTACTACTATAATTTCTTTTTAAATATTTGAATATGTTGGATTCAGATGTAATTTATTAAATCAGCAATTCAAATTTTGTAAATTCAATAAGCATTGAACATAACCAACATAAAACTAATAGACGGCACCTTTTTATTAACTCCAATGTCGACTCATGCTCGCTTAACTTTGCTATTTCGCCGATGTTAGCATGTTTGTGCTGCATGTAGCTCTCCGAACAGTAGAAAAAAAAGTCGTTTAAGAATTTCAAATCACGAAGAAGTTAACAACTTAATTAATTTATCTATTTGTTTGAAACAGTTCACGAGTCATAAAACTGCTAAAACTGTTACCTGAAATCAAGAATACACATAAACCATAAATAGCAACGTTAATTATGGTAAGTGTTAGGTTCCGCTTTTTGTAATACATGTATATGAACTACTGTTGGTATTGTAATACAAGATAAACAGCTGCTAAATTGTATAAAAAATGTAAGCAATTGACAAACAATTGCTAACGATTTTGTTACCTTCAGTTTAATTCTAAAGCAGAATCAAATTGTTGTTTGTTTCTTCCCGATCTTATTCATGTAAATCATGGAAACTGATTACAACTAGAATTGCTTTTTGAAACAAAATTCATGTCTTCCCCTATCCCCATCCCTCCCAAAGGTAAAACTCACTGGGGCAAGACCTCCCATCCTAGAAAATTAACCTACTGGGATAAAAAGAAAACAAAGTTACCTGTAATTATAATGTGCACAACTACACTTCCTACTGATGACTCACACCATGTTTGATGAAAATCTAACAAGGGGTTTTGGAGATAGAGAGCACAAAATATTTTCTATCTACAAGCTCATCTAATCTATCCCCATAACCATATGATGACCCTAAATTACAATATCCACAACTACATTTCAAACTCATGCTTCTCATCAAGTTTGATTTTGATGAAAATCAAGTAAAGGGGTTTTGCAGATGAAAATTCATGTCATGTTCCTGGGACCTTGACCTTCGACTTCATGACTTAATTTGTTATATGCAGACATGACTACATATTTCACAAAAACGTTTATGAAAATTCAACAAGGGGTTTGGGAGATTAAGAGCGGACAATATTTCATTAGGTCCCTGTGACATTGACCTTTAAATATATACTCAGTCAAAAGAGGAAGTGTGCATGACTCTTTCTCGTGTAACTTTGTAACCAGTCGACCAATGTTTGTCAAATATTCAACAAAGAATAAGTACAATAATAACATTTCGTTACATTCAATTCAGGTAATGTTGACATTTCCATTGTCCTTTAATTTGACGTAAGCCCTTATGCAGTATTTTGCAAGTGAACATTATGCTTCATCCTTTTCTTGCAATTTCAAGATCGTATTAGTGTCTATGACGTTTCGTTATAACAAGAAAATACAAAATATTCCAAAGTTTATCACGAATAGCGATGCCACGATTAAGCAAACAAGAGAGACTCCATGTTTAAGTACTGCTGGCATCTGGAACTTCCGTTGATGACGTTGTATGGCACTTAAACTCCCAGATTATTATCCCATAGAGCATGGGATCTTTTGAGGAGGAAAGTCCTGCAAGATCTTGAAAACGCGCTTCTGTTTGAATTGTACAGGAGTCCAAATGACGTCATGAGACGTTACGTCAGGTCAATGCGATCTCGTTTATTGGTAGTTATACGTCGGAGAGGTGGTCACACTAGACATTAGCTAGTTTTAGGCGAGAAGCGCTGTGTTAAACATATCCTACAGTTCTCTGGTTCCTTTCTTACAAATCTGCGAGTTTTAAAATTAACCCCTATCGTATACATCATTGATGGAATTCACGTTTTTCTGCAAAACACACGAACACATTGATGCCATCAGATGGACCATAAATGAACCTTTAATTTGATACAAAATATGCTTATGTGTAAACTATGGATTTCTGACTGAGAATATGACCCCAAAGTACAATATGCAAAACATATATTATACTGATGCTTCTACTAAGTTTGATGAAAATCCAACAAGGGATTTGGAGATGAAGAACTAACAAGATTATTCACATTTCGGGTTTCTGTATCCTTGACTTTTAACTATATTAGTCATAATTGTAATATGAACAACTAAACGTAATACTGACACTTCCGTCAAAGTTTAATGAAAATCCAATTAGGGGTTTGAGAGAACAACGGCCAAGATTTGTAATTTTCATACCCCTTTGACATCGTCCTTTAACCGTATGACCCAGAATTACGATATGGACAAATTGACTTCATACTTATTCTTTCTACTAAGTTTGGTGAAAATCCAACAAGGTGTTTTGGACATGAAGAGTGGTCAAGATTTTGTCCATTGTAAGCCCATGTGATTTTAACCACATGACTCTAAATTACAAGATGCCTCTAAGCAAGTTAAATGAATCCCACAGGGGGTTCTTGAGATGAAGAGCGGAGAAAAAGAGTTGATTTACATTTTCTACCTTAATCATAACATCTCAAATTGTAAGATGCACATTAAGACTTTATACTGATGTTTGTCAGTGAGTTTGGTTAAAATCCAACATTGAATTTTAAGGTTTTGATCATGTCTTTCTTGCTTTTCGTTTCGGCAAGATAATGAAAAAGGAGAAAAGAAGGTCTATGATGTATAAAGTAAATCATGACTTGATATGCATAATCTGTAGTTATTAAAACCATGGGTATTGTTTGCACTTAAAAGAAATGATATTCATATACTTGCATTAAATTAAGTGCACACTTACATTAGTGACAACTGTGGCCATTGTCTATTATATGTATACGTATATGTTGAAGTTGAAGTTGAGATGAACAGTGGACAAGATTTTCAAGTTTTAAGCCCCTGTGACATTGACCTTGAACCATATGACCCCAAATTACAATATGCACTGCTAGATTTCATACTGATACTTCCCACCAAGTTATAAAAATCACAAATGTTGTTTTAGAGATCTGGGAAGGACAAGATTGCTTCACATTAAAGGTCCTTAGACTTTGGCTTTTAATTATATAATCTCACCTTGTAATATGGACGACTGATGCTTCCCACTAAATTTGATAACATTTAAAATAAGGTATTTTGGAGATGAAGAGTGAGCAAGTGTTTTTCAAATTTCAGACCTTGACCTTTGATTATATAAACAAAAATGACAATAAGCAAAACTAAACCTGATTCGGATGAAGTTTGATGAAAAGTTTCAGGCTCCTATGACTTTACATGTACCTTAAATTAAATGTCCCCAAATTTCAATATGCACACCTAGATTTCATAATGATGGTTCTCACCAGCTTTAAAAAAAATCCAACAATGGGTTTTGCTATGAAGATCGGACAAAGTAATGTTGAAAAACGGACAGAAAGACGGATGAAAAAGGAAAAACTCGGTAGAAACATAATTATTTATTTACATTCAAAACCGAACTAATCTATACTTGCCCTTTCAAGTCAGAGCGTTCATCGGTGTTGCAACATATCCCTAAGTTACATAATAATTAATACAAACAAATTATTACAACCTGGAATCGATATTACAATATCGATTGACAACGGAGTTCCAGCGGAACAGAGTTCCTTTTTTGGACCAAATGACGGAACATAAACAGAAAGCTTCTAACTAGTGCTAAGCATTCATAAAACGCAATTTATTTGCTGAGTTTCGATCTGTGTTTCATTCATAAAAGCTCTTTGTAGAATAACAGATAATTGCAAACAGTGGAATACAGCGGCGCTAAATTTTCCTAATGGTGTACACATTAGGTTTCAGAAGAATGGATAGTTGTGATTAGCTAGCGGATTTTGCTACGCGTTTTTATAGGTCCAGACTATATTAAAGTAAATCTTTCCGCTTTAATAACGGCGCTAAAGTGCATAAGATACGAGCAGACAGACACTGCAAGTTTTCCGTCTGCTGAGCGGAAAGCTATATGATTATTTTGAAATAAGTAAACCCAGCTATTTAATATTACATCAAGTAATATTCACTAAACTTGAAAATCTACTGGTAATATTACTATTAAATTAAACCCGCGTGTCCGATGATGTACTATTTTACCGTTTCCTTAGGACTTATAGATCCGCTGACTGTGATTTGTATCCGCTAGACTTATTCCGCTGTTGAATAGAACTAAAAGGAATTGTACATATAACCTCACTTAACTTTACTTGCAATTAAAAAGTGAAACAAAATAATAAACAGATAAACACATTAACAAAACAACACATGTACTAACAAGTATTATGTATTTATTTACTAGTATTCTAACCAAAAGTTAATTTCGGGTTAAAATCCTCGTTATTTACTGTTCATGTACTGTTCATTCTGTTTTGCTTTAAGCACTACTTTCTGCACCTTGACCCTTGGCCTTTCCTGGCATTATATTTTTTTTTCAGGATAAAGTACAGAAAAAAGATCGAACATTTTCTACCAAAGGTCAACTGAAAGAAAATTATCCAACCGTTGTGACAGCGTTTTTTGACTCTGGACCGTTTTTAAAGAAACATCTTCGCACGCAAAGTTTTTACTTTAACGCGGCAAAAATATTCGGAAATCTCAAAAATGGTCTCATTGCGTATACAGATTCTAAACCTTTTTATTATCATATAAAAAATATAAGAAGTGAAAAGTTGAATATTACAAAAATAATTTTGATACAGCGGGCTTCTGTCTGGTTTTTTCAAATTATTGACAAAATAGAAAAAGATATACGAACGTCGGAATATTTCAATTGCCGTTCAAAATAATAAGCATCCGTTCTACGATTGCATTATGCATGCTAAATATTACTGTTTGAAGACGGCAGCAGAGAATAATTTTTTTGGCACTAAGTATATAATGTGGTTAGATGTAGGGTTCTTTTGGAAACGCAGTCCAACAAAACCGTTCTTTCTGAAAACTCCTAGTAATTTCAGTGATCTGAAAATAGCAATGACTAACATATATTTTGGAGGTCATCAACGAACGATTTTGATGGACATTATAACTCGTAATCATGTTTTCTTTTCTGGTGCATTAGTTTTAGGTGAAAGAAAAGTTATTATTAAGTTTTCTACACAATATAAACGAGCAGTTGAATACTATTTAGCAAAAAATTGTAGTGGCGACGATCAGAATATCATATATGCTATGTTTTCTAATAGGGACAGAGATGCTCCAAGCGCAGAGGTTGAGCTGCAGACTTACGGATCCAGTGATAACCGAGACTTTCATTATTTGGGATATCTTATGATAGAGGAAGAAACGACATGACGTCTTTTATCAGGTTGAAAGACAATGTCTAAAGACAAGTTCTATTGTTGTGATTAATAGGGGGCTATTTTTTCATAATTCCAGGAGTATAATCAAAGATACAGCGGCATTTTCATTTCAATGAGATCGTCATACCTGTCAGGATTCTTACAATAAACAAGTTTTAAAGAAAAACGTTTGCCCTACCTACTTATCATATTTTAGTTTTTCGCCAGAATTACAATATTTTATTTTGGTCTTGATAAACTACACATTATAGTCCTAAATTATGAAAATTGTGTATCTAATGTAAGAACTAAACACATTGAAGTAGTATTTAATTAGTGTTCTCGCACTTGGATTCTTGTAAAATCAATATTTAAAGGTATAACATGCCGTCCACCGTTGCAGATCGAGTTTAATCCCCAGTAAAATCGTGAGCAGTACTAGGCTACAATGGGATCAATGTTACATGTTGCGCACGATCAAAGGTTGCAGATGTGTTACACGGTTTTAAACCAGTAGCGTTATAGAGATACGAATCAAGTGTTATCATAAGGTTCATAGTTACACGTTATGCGCACTTTGTGGTCAGACAACAACGAATTAAAGCGAACATTTAATTTTACACATCTGCGCAACGGTCGAATGGCAAAATACGGTTACATTCTGTTACATAACGTTATAATTTAAGTTGTTTTTTTTATAATTCGGTTAATTTCGACATAACTCGGACTTGTTTCAACTATGCGTATGATCTCCTTTTTTCAAATCACCAGGTTATATAAAGTTCCGTTTCGTTACCAAGTTACACTTAACGTTTCAGTACAATTAACATAGATTTAACTCGGACTGTCAAAGTTACAATTCATACATAAACGATCTCTTGTTCTCAACTCATCAGGTTGTATTCAGTTATATTTT
>JAFMSR010000002.1:61291559-61336620 GCA_022818135.1 Saxidomus purpurata | reverse complement strand
TTAATATTACATCAAGTAATATTCACTAAACTTGAAAATCTACTGGTAATATTACTATTAAATTAAACCCGCGTGTCCGATGATGTACTATTTTACCGTTTCCTTAGGACTTATAGATCCGCTGACTGTGATTTGTATCCGCTAGACTTATTCCGCTGTTGAATAGAACTAAAAGGAATTGTACATATAACCTCACTTAACTTTACTTGCAATTAAAAAGTGAAACAAAATAATAAACAGATAAACACATTAACAAAACAACACATGTACTAACAAGTATTATGTATTTATTTACTAGTATTCTAACCAAAAGTTAATTTCGGGTTAAAATCCTCGTTATTTACTGTTCATGTACTGTTCATTCTGTTTTGCTTTAAGCACTACTTTCTGCACCTTGACCCTTGGCCTTTCCTGGCATTATATTTTTTTTTCAGGATAAAGTACAGAAAAAAGATCGAACATTTTCTACCAAAGGTCAACTGAAAGAAAATTATCCAACCGTTGTGACAGCGTTTTTTGACTCTGGACCGTTTTTAAAGAAACATCTTCGCACGCAAAGTTTTTACTTTAACGCGGCAAAAATATTCGGAAATCTCAAAAATGGTCTCATTGCGTATACAGATTCTAAACCTTTTTATTATCATATAAAAAATATAAGAAGTGAAAAGTTGAATATTACAAAAATAATTTTGATACAGCGGGCTTCTGTCTGGTTTTTTCAAATTATTGACAAAATAGAAAAGATATACGAACGTCGGAATATTTCAATTGCCGTTCAAAATAATAAGCATCCGTTCTACGATTGCATTATGCATGCTAAATATTACTGTTTGAAGACGGCAGCAGAGAATAATTTTTTTGGCACTAAGTATATAATGTGGTTAGATGTAGGGTTCTTTTGGAAACGCAGTCCAACAAAACCGTTCTTTCTGAAAACTCCTAGTAATTTCAGTGATCTGAAAATAGCAATGACTAACATATATTTTGGAGGTCATCAACGAACGATTTTGATGGACATTATAACTCGTAATCATGTTTTCTTTTCTGGTGCATTAGTTTTAGGTGAAAGAAAAGTTATTATTAAGTTTTCTACACAATATAAACGAGCAGTTGAATACTATTTAGCAAAAAATTGTAGTGGCGACGATCAGAATATCATATATGCTATGTTTTCTAATAGGGACAGAGATGCTCCAAGCGCAGAGGTTGAGCTGCAGACTTACGGATCCAGTGATAACCGAGACTTTCATTATTTGGGATATCTTATGATAGAGGAAGAAACGACATGACGTCTTTTATCAGGTTGAAAGACAATGTCTAAAGACAAGTTCTATTGTTGTGATTAATAGGGGGCTATTTTTTCATAATTCCAGGAGTATAATCAAAGATACAGCGGCATTTTCATTTCAATGAGATCGTCATACCTGTCAGGATTCTTACAATAAACAAGTTTTAAAGAAAAACGTTTGCCCTACCTACTTATCATATTTTAGTTTTTCGCCAGAATTACAATATTTTATTTTGGTCTTGATAAACTACACATTATAGTCCTAAATTATGAAAATTGTGTATCTAATGTAAGAACTAAACACATTGAAGTAGTATTTAATTAGTGTTCTCGCACTTGGATTCTTGTAAAATCAATATTTAAAGGTATAACATGCCGTCCACCGTTGCAGATCGAGTTTAATCCCCAGTAAAATCGTGAGCAGTACTAGGCTACAATGGGATCAATGTTACATGTTGCGCACGATCAAAGGTTGCAGATGTGTTACACGGTTTTAAACCAGTAGCGTTATAGAGATACGAATCAAGTGTTATCATAAGGTTCATAGTTACACGTTATGCGCACTTTGTGGTCAGACAACAACGAATTAAAGCGAACATTTAATTTTACACATCTGCGCAACGGTCGAATGGCAAAATACGGTTACATTCTGTTACATAACGTTATAATTTAAGTTGTTTTTTTTATAATTCGGTTAATTTCGACATAACTCGGACTTGTTTCAACTATGCGTATGATCTCCTTTTTTCAAATCACCAGGTTATATAAAGTTCCGTTTCGTTACCAAGTTACACTTAACGTTTCAGTACAATTAACATAGATTTAACTCGGACTGTCAAAGTTACAATTCATACATAAACGATCTCTTGTTCTCAACTCATCAGGTTGTATTCAGTTATATTTTGTTACCCCGTTACACTTCAGGTAACACACATTTAACATAGATTTACCTCGAACTTTTCAAACACTTTAAACATAAGCGATCTCCTGTTCTCAACTCACTAGGTTACATTTTGTTACCAAGTTACACTTGAAGCTACATTAGGAAATCAATTTCAACAATCCTGACCCTCAACATCACTCTGACCATGACTCAAACCCAAACCCTGATATACACCCTGACTCTGTGTATCTGACCCCAAACCAAAAACCCTAACGCTGACCTCAAACGCAACCTTGACCCCAAACCCTTAACCCTGACCATCAACACCACTCTGACACTGACCCTAACCCTGAACCCCAATGTTACCCTGACTCTAACCCTAACCCAAGCAATAAACAAAACATTAACCCTGACACTTAACCCTGACCCAAACCCATAACCCTAACCCCAAATCTTAACCCTGCGCCCCTTATCCAACCCCCTACCTCTGACCCCAAATGTAACATTTCTTTAGACTAAACATTTTATAAATAGAGAAATGGATGAAGTCAGTCATTTACGAGGCTTCGATTCCCTCCCCAGACATTGAAAAAAGCTAGTGCAAAAGTGGGCAGATTGTCTGGTAGCCCCGCATGACTGACATCTCAAAATAATATGCCCGAGGTGCGATTCGAACTTAGAGATTCCGATTGCCTATAAAAAACAACAATTTTTACACGGTTGTCATATTGAAACTAACAACCAGTAGTCGTTATTTTCTGCACAAACTATATGTTTACGTTACGTCGGTTACTTCCTTTATATGACAGTATCTTCACTGGATAAGACATTGCATGTTGAACTTGCAAAAATCGCCCGACAATGCGTTTGATATTGCATTAAAAGTTTAACAGATAGCTTAAAGATAGCTTAAAGACAATTAAAATCTCTTTCATAAGTGACCCCCAAACCACAGGAGGTCTAATCCTTTAATTGTTTTATGACCCCTTATCAGATAAGACATGGTAATATTACATACAATATACAGAGTTATATGTCTAAGTCATACATTGTTGGTAAAATTGAGAAAAATATTATTGAAAAATATGTTCAAAATTGGTTTAGCGGTATCAATAGAAATACTAGTGATAGGGGTAAAGGCAACAATAAATTAAGGACATTTATTGTTGAGGAATATTGTAAAATTCTTTTGCCGAGAAAACATATGTCTGCCTTATGTAAATTTCGATGCGGTGTTGCACCAATACGCATAGAGACTGGTAGATATGATAGTTTACAAGTTGAAAATAGAGTTTGCCCATGCTGTCCAAACGATGTGGAAGATGAGAACCATGATATTTTGAAATGTTCCATGTATGATGATTTAAAGACGATCGCTAGTTTGATTTGATTTGATGAGAATTTTATCAAGGTCCGTCCAAAAGAGCACTTATGTTAGCTTGATATTTGGATGAGACCCCGGCATGTCTCCCGTCATGCCTAAAAAGTAAAATTTTGAAGCCAGAAAATAGGAGAAATTTCCCTGACTGCAATTTCCAGCCAGTATAGCCAAAGGTTGTATTTGATTGGTTACCAAATAGTAGGCCAATCACGGCGACCAATGAGATCTAAGTGTGATTGACCTAGTTTGTATGTCTGGATCGTGGTAGCCTAACAGTTTTTAGAAAATTTTGATACTAGATGTTATATGTGTTTGTTTTGTAAAGTAAAAATCCCCTTTAATAAAGTGTTGTCCTATTTTTATTTTGCTTAGCTTTTTGTGATGATAAAAAATTTAATTGTCCTGAATGATAGAATAAAATGTTGTCCGAAAAGATGGTTTTACTTATTTGAACAAGTTAAAAAGTATGCATGAAAGTTTGACTTATGTTTCTACTCTGAAATTTTGAAAATATAAAAACCCCTTAAAACCCAAATAAGCCAGCAACCGCACAGGCTACTTGTTAAATTTACTTCTTTAATTATAATGGTGTACAATAGAAAATTATAAAGAGACTTGTACTAGTTGGTTGTTTACTACCGGAGCTAGAAGCAAAAATCGGAGCCAGGAGAGACAAAAATGATTAACCAATCAGCAGGGTGCTAATGGCCGCCAGTTCGGTCTACTACTGTTGAAAAAGCACAGTCATTAATGTAATTATTTGAATCATTTGTATCATAAATTAGATAAAATGCCAAAATTTGTCTTTAAATATATGAATGTTGCTGTAGATCATGAGTTCGTAAAATAGAAATTTTATTAAAATTTTGTGGAATTTTGGTGAGAAATTCTTTTTAATTGTTTCAGAAGGAAATTTTAATTTTAATCTGTTAATCTGTTTTATTTTTTACTTATAAATAATAAAAGAAGTAAGTGTAGATCATGATTTGCATGATCGGCGATTCGGTTCTCGGACAGATGCTGGTGAACTACTATTCCTGATCCTGGTTGACTAACCAGTACTTTTCACATCTTCTTTGTTGTGAGTGTTTGGGTTTTTCGTGCCTGAGTAAGATTGTTCTTAATGTAGTTTTGATCTTATATTACACATCTTTATTGGTTCGAAAATGTAATTGCGAAAGTTAGATATGCTTTTCAAGATTAACATTGCTGTTCGTACTACTTGACCTGACCTACTTGTTGGTTTTGGGTGACCTACTGCGACTTTTAGTGCGCACGAACCGGATGGAGTTATAACAGGTGCGCGTTTGGCTTTTTTGGATCCGGCTATTTTTTGACAGTAGATTACTGCTTCCATTTAGGAAATAAGTAGTGTTTTATGCATTTTCTGCAATGTCTGGGGTATCTAGTTATAGGATCAATCACTGTTTTTGGTTAGTTATGACTTTTTATATGGGCATTAAGTATGCATTTTCTTGTTTAAGCAGTCATTAATTGTGATTATTTCTATTTTCTACGTTTTTCCAGTCATTGTCCTGGTGATTATTTTGGACATTTATTAGTTGTATGTTTGTTTTTGTAATCACCAGGGGTTTGTATATGCGTGGGTTATAATGGTATGTCGCCACAGACACTATTTTTTCCTATGTAGGTATCAAATTTCTTACTCAGACACTAGAACCGCTGAAAAGTAAAAATTTGTTAATTTCACACATTTCTATAAAATGACTAATAACTATCTAATCTACTGAGCTTCCGTCACATGTCAAGATGACGTCTTTATACCGGGTTTGTCACGTGGTACGTATTTGTAGTAATTATTCTATACATGTGTTTTTTATATATTTAGATAGAGAAAAAAGGATTTTTTGTCGATTTTGTTTAAATAAAGTTTTTTTCTTACGGTTTTTTGTGTTATATCTTTGGTCCTTGTTATTCTAAATATAATTTGGTCGAAATATAAACTGTCAATGTTTTGTATCCTTTATAAATTGTCTTTTATGCTACAAAATTTTGGAAAATCGCGGAATAAATTATCTGTAATAAAATTGTCTAATGTTTTCAATCTTTTCTATTTTCATTTCAAATCTTTACTAAATCGTGCTTTATAGTTATGGCTAGGGTGTTGGGTAGCCCTTATCTAGTTCTAAAGTTTTTTGTTATGAAATTTTCATGTTTTCCGGAGGTATATGAATTCAGTGTTTTAGATATGTGTTTTGTCTCAAAGATTCACCTGAGGTGGGGGTTTGATGTCCTTGACCTTTCTGTACCGGAAGCTCATTCCTGTTAACATATATACATGTATAATAAAGTATACTAAACTACTTAAAGATAAATTACAGGACACCCCTGGTTTACAGAGAGTGTGTTAGGGGTTTCTTAGTGTGGAAATATTTGTTTTATGTCACTAAAATGCGATACTGGCTTGCCTATTCTAATCTAATCTACGAAATAACATATCTACAATCTATAATAGACTTGCCATATCTACCCCTATGTACTTTTATCAAATATAGAGTTGTGTGAGTTGTGTGATGTGTTCTGTATATAGGGTCATAGAGCTCAGGGCTAGCACCATGCATTCCGCGCACCATGCTCCTGCAGAGTCCAAGTACCGTTTTTCCCCCATTGCGAGTTACGCATTATTTCGTTAAGGACGGAGTCCCAAATAAAGGGTAAGATACGGTTTTTAGTCGATCTACACTTGCGCAGTCCGTGTATTACATCATACTTCCCCTTGGTCTTTTGGTACGACCGTGTGGGTGTGTGGGTTCGAGTGATTGCCGGGCGGCATTAACACTCCGTAAAAGTCACCTATGACGTTTGTGTTTTCAGTAGTGTGTATGTTTGTTCTGGTGTTTTGCCGAGCAGTCCATTATGTAATCGGTCCTAATCTATATTTTTTCATTGTATCCTATATTTTTGATAAATTCGAATACGGCCAGGCGAATATCTTGTGCTATTTCTTTTGGTGGATCTAACAGAGTTTTTTCCGTAATAGTTATTAGTTCTAATTTCAAAAGTTTTGTTTCAAATATTTGCCTTTCTTCCGAATATAATGGGCAGTGAAACATTAGATGGCCAAAATTTTCTATTTCGTTACAGTGTTGGCAGTTTTTGTCTTCTATGTATCGGTCCCCTTTAAGATAGCTACTTTTTAGTTTAAGTCTAGTATACATTGTGTCTATTTTTCTATCATGATGGTACGTTTGTAATTTGCTAGGCGGTTTAATATTAGTTTCTATGTTATGTGTTGAGCAGTAAGTTTCCCATTGCTGTAGATATTTTTGTTTTACTTTATCTTTTATGATGCTGTAGACTTCCGGTACGCTGAGCTTAATATGAATTTCTGTACCGGAAGTGCTGCCGTATTTTGCTTTGTCGTCTGCTAATTCATTTCCGTTTATGCCCACATGACTTGGTACCCACATTAACTGAATTTCGTCCCCTCTATGTTTTATATCTGTGATTGTTTTTAGTATATTAAAGATCATTTCTTGTCTGTGAGATTGTCCTGATTTTATTGCCATTAAGGAACTAAGACTATCACTAATAATGACTGATTTTGTAATATGATTTTCTTTACAGTAAGTTATCGCATAATCTATTGCTGCTAATTCGCATGTAAATATTGAAACTTGATGTTGAAGCTTTAAACTCTTGTTGTGTAAGATTGTTCCGTCTTCTCCTATAACTACTATGCCCGCCCCTGCTATTTGTTTTGACGGGTCCTTACTTCCATCTGTATAAATTTGGGTAAAGTCTCTAAAGTGCCGAATAATGTTTAGATTTGCAATAATTTTGTTTCTTTCAGCGTTTTCAGATTTGTTAATTTTTCCTACTAGATCTAAATTGATCTCAGGCATTTCAATATTGATTAGTTGTTCATAGCACGGTTCTTGAATTTGGGTATCGCCTAGGCCGTATTCTGTAATTAGAGTTCTGATGTGTTGTGTGTAAGGTTTCTTTAAATTTTTGTTACTTTTGATTTTGTAAAAATATGCCGGGTGATCGCATATATCGTCATTGATAGGTAAGTTTGGGCCCAGTCTGGAGCTTCTGGCCCAATATTTTAGTGCTTGAAGTTCTCTCTGTAAAGGTAGTGGGATCATTGCTGTTTCGGTATGTAATGGGAGAGTAGAGGTATGCCTCGGACATCCTATTATGGTTTTTAGTGCCCTATTTTGTATTCTTTGAACCTTTTTTAGTTGTGATTCTTTTGCGGAGGCGTATACTATGCTGCCATAATTGATTTTGCTAAGGATGAGGGCCTTGTAAATGTTTAGAAGGCATTTTTTGTCTGTACCCCAAGATTTTCCCTTTACTGCTCTTATGATATTTAGATCTTTAAGACATCTTTTTGTCATATGTTCTATATGCATTTTCCATGATAGAGTTTTGTCAAAATACATTCCCAAAAATTTTGCGTGTTCATTATATGTGAGGTTCGTACCACATAACGTTAATTTCGGAAAGTTGTTGGCTCTTTCCGGAGGTTTTACGGACGGTCTATGTATTAATAACACTTGAGTTTTTGCTGGGTTAATTATAAAGCCCCAGGATTTGCTCCATTTTTCTATTGTATTCAAAACAGTTTGTGCTTTTTTTACTGCCTGTACCGGACTTAATGATGTTAGCCATGTGGCGGAGTCGTCTACAAATTGAGATATTTTAGCATTTATAGTAGGGTTTTCTCTGTTTAATTCGTTGATTTGTGTTTCAAAGGTATTCATCATGAGGCTAAAAATTATGGGGGACAGAACCGCTCCCTGGGGGCACCCATTTACTGTTTCCACTACCTCTGAGAGAGCTCCATTGTATTTTACCTTAATCTGTCTGTTTTGTAGAAAGCACCTTAACCATTTTATCATTCGTCCTTGTATTCCGGAGTTTTGGAGTTGCAATAGTGCTCCTCCGTTCCACATTTTATCGAAAGCATTACTAAGATCTAAAAATATAGCTATAAGATATTTATGTTCTGCCTGTGCGATTTTGCCATCTGATTCTAATCGTGTAATATTGTCATCACATGAATGATGTGATCTGCATCCTGATTGGTATTTAGACATTATATTGTTTTTTTCCAAATATGCGCATAGTCTGGGTTTTATCATTTTTTGCATTAATTTTGTAAATGTTGATGTTAGAGAAATTGGTCTATAAGAGGCGGGTTCATTTTTGTCTTTATTAGGTTTTAGTAATGGAATGATAACTGCATGGTTCCAGCTTTCTGGCGTGGTGCCCTCTACCCATGATTGATTAAAAATTTGTAAGAGTGTATTTCTGCTTTCCTGTGGTAATTTTTTAAGTATTTTGTAATGTATCAGGTCTTCTCCCGGCGCACCGTCCTTGCAGTTCGACAAAGCTTTATTAAATTCAAATATAGTAAATTTTTGATTGTATTCTTGGGAGTTGTCATTATTTCTATTATTAATATGTTCATTAACTGCTCTGTTAATAATTATTTTGTTTACCAGAAAGTCTCTAGTGTATCCTTTATTACTACTGGCTTCAGCATATTGTTGGACTAATGCGTTAGCTTTTTCTTTTGGCTCAGTAATAATATCTTGTCCTATTTTAAATACTGGATTGCTTTTTGGTACTCTGCCTTTTACTTTGTTTACAAAATTCCAAACTTCTTTAGATGAGGTGTTGCTTGTTATAGTTGAGCAGAAATTGCGCCAACTGTCTTGCTTTGCTTTTTTAATTATTCTTACTGCTCTTGCCCGGGCCATTTTAAATAGAATGAGAGTTATGGGAGTTTTTTCCCTTTTGTGAATTTTACGTCTAATTTCTCTACTTCGTATGGCTTCGTGGCATGCCTGTGTCCACCATACCTTTTTGATTCTAGTTTTTACAATTTTTGGTTTTGATTTTGGAATTGTTTTTTCTAAAATACTATTGAGTTTATCTAAGAATTCTTTGAAATTTTGTTCAACTGTTTGTTCTTTTATCTTATAATTCAATTCTGTCATGCATAAATGATGAAATTCCATCCACTGGGCAGTGGATGCCATGTCTATGAGCCATTTTTCACTTATAATAGCATTTTCAAACCTTATTGGTGTTTCTATTATTGTTATTACAGGTAGATGGTCACTATTGAAACTATTGTCGACTACAAGGAACGTTGCCCTGGGGTGCAGACCTGAGGAGACTATAGATAGATCCAGGGCTGAGTCTATCTGGTTTGCCTGCTCGGCGAGACGGGTGCATTGGCCATCATTGATGCAATTGAGATCTGTTTCATTCATGAAGTCTATCAGATCCTCTGCCCCAGCATCGCGCCTAAAATCATTTTCTGGGTTCCAAAGTGGATGTTTTAAGTTAAAGTCTCCTACTATTACATTAGACTGTCCTAAGTTTTTGAAGCTATTTCTAAAAACATTTATGTTGTTGTTATCTTTACTGTTTGTGTAGTAATTATAAATCGAAATGTTACTATCTTTGCCAATGATCTCTATTGCAATGTTTTGATTAATAGTATTATAATCTGTTTGTTTCGTTAAGTATGAAAGTCCGTTGCGGACATATATGCATAATCCCCCTGAGGCGGGGGTTTCTTTGTTGTAAAACATAACAGGTTTTTGATAATCCTTGAATTTGAAAGGATTATGTTTTTCTGCTAAATGAGTTTCTTGTAAACAAATTACATCTATAGGTTCTTTTTGGTCAATTAAAAAATTTTGCAATTCATTACATTTACTGTATGATTCGGATCTCATACCCCGAATATTCCATGATATGATGCTGAGGCAGGGTCTGATGCATTCAGTATTTACCTCAGCTGTATTGTAATCCATTAAAGAATTATTCGGAGTTGTTTTTGGTTATTAATGATTAATGACTAATCTATGTTCTGCATATATTGAGTGGACAGTGAATTGTCATTTGTCCATTCGGTCCTGTGTACATGATATGGGGGTGGGGGTGATTTGAATTTGTGATACCCCTTAAATTTGGTATTGTATGTGGCCCCCTTCGGAATCTATAATACATTGGGCCAGTTTGTTGGTTTGTACGGATCCCATAATTCCCTCCCCAATTTGGTTCCCTTTTAATTTGTCTGAGAGGTGGGGGTAGGGGATAAGCACACCTTTCTTGTTTTATTTTAATTATTTCTTGTGTATTTAGTGTTTTTTGGGGTGTTGGGGGTTTTGGGTTATTTAATTTTGGTATTTCTTGGGGATTCTTGATAGTTGGGGTGGGGGTGACAACTGGGGTAGAGGTTTTATCTTGAGGGGTGTGCTGTTGTTCGGCACATCTTGTCTCATACTCTTTTTTGATTTCATAATTTGCTGTATTTATTTTTTGAACATATTTTTTGTATACAGGGCAGGATTTGCTGGAGCCCCAGTGATTTCCTAAACAATTGTTGCATTTTAATTCAGTAGCATTGCACAGTCCTATTTCATGGTTGCCAGTACATTTCGGGCATTTAATCTTGTTTCTGCATTGGTTTGTTTTGTGTCCGGGAGCCTGACACTTTCTACATCTAATGTACCCTAGCGTTGTTGGTTTTACTATTAAATTGGTCCCTTTCAGACTTAATGGTAATTCTTCGCATGTAAAAGTTATTATCATTTCATTGGTGATTTCCTTTTTCCCTTTGTGAATAAATTCTTTTTGCCTTATTGTTGCTATGTTTTTGTTGTTTTTAAATAATGTTTGCCTTAATTGTTCAGTGCTCTGATTTTTTGGCACTTCTAATACTCCCATGCTGATTTTTGTTACTTTTGATGTAGGTTTTTTTTTATTTTCTATTTTGATTTCGTGTCTCCCAAACTTGAAATCAATGATTTTCGTTTCGAAATCTTGTCTGACTTGGAAAAATAAAGCCCCCTTGTTGTTATTCAATTTTCTTATTACATTCCCGCCGAATTGTTGTTTTAAATTTTTTTCCATAATTGCTAATTTCTGTGTGCTTAATCCCCCTTGAACCCCCTTAATGACCATATCGATCCATGATTCTTTAATGATTCTTTCTCTCTGTTCATTGGTCTGTTTTTTTGTGGATGGGGGTGATGGGGTGGGGTTTGTTTTAAGATTTTTCGTTTTGGTAGTAATTTTTTCCCCTCCCTCTTCTAAAATCTGAAATTTGTTATTTAATTGGATTGGGGAAGAAATTTTGTTATTTTTCATTTCATTTTTAGGGGTGTCTAATATTTTTATTGGGGTGGATGTATTTCCCCCATTTTTGTTATTGTTTTGATTTGGACTATTTATGATTATTGGGGATGTTATTGCCCCCCCCTTTGCTGAGACTGTTGTTTTTTTTATTTTTTGGTGAATCTATCACTATTGGGGATGGTTGTGACCCCCCTTCTATCCTAGTAATTTGTTTTTTAGGGGTGTCCTGATTTTTTGTTGTTTTTTTTAACTAATACATATTCATTTTCTAGTCTACTAACTATTCTAAAATATACATCTTCATCTACTTTTGTGAAGTTGCAGAGATAATTTTTTGATGAATTTATTTCTCTGTCTTGAGTTTGCTCTACTTGAGAATCAATATTTTCAATCAGTGTTATTATTGGCACCCTATTGATTGTCTCATTTTTGACACTTGTTTGAGTCTCTGCTGTGCGCTTATTGTCATTGGCACTTTTAACATTACATTGATTTTCAGTTTGTGTTTCTGCTGACACTCTATCCTTTGTTTCTGTGACACCTACACTACTTGAATTATTCACAGTTTGATTTTCTTTGTTTGTAGTGCTCTTATTGTCACTGACACTTGGTGACACCCTATCTTTTGTTTCTGTGACACCTACACTACTTGGATTATTTACAGTTTGAGTTTCTTTGTTTATAGTGCTCTTATTGTCACTGGCACTTGGTGTCATCTTCTTTGTTCTAACTATTTCTTCTACTCTGTCTTTCATTGTTTTCGTTACTGCAGTCCCTACTCTACTCATTAGTATTTCTTGGAGTGTCAGGTTTAGTTCACGCCATGAAAATCTCTCTGAGATCATGTGTGACCTGTCACCTGCTATTTTGTTGACTAACTTAACTGTTGTACTCTGTTGTGCCCTACGGGCTACTGTACTTTTCCTTTTATTTGCTCTTACTGCTTTAACTGCAGATACCTTTGCCTTTGACGCCAATTGTTTTATGCCACTCATTATTCTTTTTGATTTATTCTTTAAAAAATGTCGAAAAAGAAAAAAGAACTTGTTTATTTTTGTTTTAACTTATAACCAAACACTTAAATATTATGTTTATGAATTTTGAAAGAGTTCATTTACTTAATAAACAAATAATGTTTGCCGAAAGATGACGTTACGTTATGATCGACCTGTCCTGAATTTTGAGCACTTTTGTTTTTGATGCCTATTTCCTTAAATATCTTTTTTTAATCAGATACTTATATTGCTGAAATTTTGACTGAAGGTACTTATGTTATAGTTCTACTGGATTTATTAATCCTAAATGTTTTAGTTATGAAAATTAAGTTGTTATCAGCTTTCAGGCTAGCCCTACCCCAATTCTGATTTCCTGTACCCAGCCTAAATTTTACTTTTCTCACCTCAGTTTCTTGTCGTATTACCCTTTTCCCTTATATATAGTAAATATCACGTAGTTTTACGTATTTCTGGCGCTTTATTGGCCGTGCAGCCCTTAAATCACCAGATTCACGCTGTTTTTAATGCTATAATGCAATACTTGTTACTGTTATCTATGATATCAGCAAAAAGTATGAAGTTTACCAAAAAAACCCTTATTTGTTAGTTCTAACCTATTTAATCTTACCCCCTCTGTGATCTTTTACCCTTACTTGTCCCGATTAAATCCTATCCTATCCTATCTGTCCTGTAGCTGATAACACTTAACACTTATAAAATACACTTCTAATTCCTTAAAGGCACTTTGTCAAACCCGAAGGCTTTTAATACTTGAGCATTTCCTGGCGCAAAGACAATATTTGAGGCTCTTTCAAGAGAAGCGTGCGACCAGTTCAGCAGTCAAGAGCAAAGTGTCGACTGAAGACGATCGCTACAGTTTAATTCTTGATTATATATCAAATAATTTTATTATTTTATGTTGTTTAATTAAATGTGACAACAATGACTTGTTTTAATAAACCATAAAATAGGAGTATCTTAAGCAGTTATATCGCTGTCACATATTTTATACACATAACTTGAGCAGAAAATCAGTATATGAAGAAAATTTATTACCTCCCTTTTAAAGCACCAAAAAAGTCAGTACTTAACAAAGATTGACTTTTAAACCCTGTTAAATGTTTTCAGAAGAAAACATTTTTGTTACATATAATTTGTATGTGTTCTACTTCTCACAATTTGCTGGTTAAAGTTTCACTAAGCGATCTGTATTTCGACAGTGGCGTTATACACATTCCCTCTCTCCACCACTACCCTCCCACCTTAGACAAAAGCTCATTTTTCTCACTTATAAGGTAGGTGACCTATCCTTTTTAATTTAGCTTTCAAGAAAGTGTTGTTTGAACATTTCTTCTGCAAAAAATTAAGAAATTCTCATTGCTTGAACATTAAGATAAACAACTTTAATAAATGGCTACAAATTTTACGTATTTTTTACAGAAACTAATTTCCCTTTATGGTATTTTTTCAGGGTGAATATATTTTGAAATCTCATTCATGTACTTTCATGAAAAAGGATCAATTTTGAAACTATTATTAGAGCGAGTTCATAGGTTAACTCCTCCCCATTCAAGAACATTTAGGTGCGAGCGTCCTGCTTCTTTCTCACGTCGTCAATTTACTCCGCCCAAAAACCCACATGGTAAACTTCACGTTTGTATTTTAATGCAAGTGACAAGCAGTATTTAATAATGTTAAATATAGGTTTCTTCGCGTATTTTGTAGTGACTTCGAGATAAATTATATAGATCTTCTGTTTTATTTAAAATGTTGATTAATATATATTCTTTTAAAAGAGATCTCTTTCAATCACAGCGATTGAGCTACGGTATCATTGCATTTATTATAAGTTTAGACCGTAAGTTTATGAATAAGTATACATGTAAATTATGTTCGCGGAACTTTACACACCGGAATTCCATTGCAGTAACATGTAATCCTACATAATTCATAATGACGTCTGGTGAACAAAAATATATTGTGATGCATTTTTCATAAAATGCGTTTTTCAGTCTGTTTCTCAACTCGCCTTGTCAATTTTGTTTGCCAAAGTGGAATTCAAACAAAATGTCAACGAAAGTAATTAAGTTCACGAAATTATCAATAATTGAGTACATTGATAACTGATTTCGCAGCGTGAAAAATATGTTTTTCTCCGGCAGTACTGGGACTCCTTTATTTCGCAGAGCGTTGCCACAAAAGCGAGGTCATGCCATGGGTAAGGAAGTCTACTGACATACTAAGTATCTAATGCCGTACTGTACGTGCTGACATATTCAGTGCATCTGCCAAAATCTTTACTTGTACGGACGTTGTATTATCATAACCAAGTTCCCTCTCTACTGCCGACAGTGAACTCGACAATTTTCCCTTGTGAACAGTGTTTTTACTTTAAAAGCCCTTCAATTTTCGGAGTGCGGTCTGGGCGTTGAGTTTAAGAAAAAATACAAATCAATGAACAGGGGCGTAGTTACTTCGGCCATAAAAATGAAACGGCAGACATGACAGTCAGACCAGTAGATTAATGACGATGACTAATTTATTTCACTGTATCTCATATATTTACATGTATTTCAATTCTTTTTTATTCCAACCAATATAAAAATCTGTAAACGAGTGTTGGATACTGCATCCTGACCAATCCAATTTACCGCCCGTAGTCATACATGAGCGAAATGTTGGACACATGACTGCAGAGTTAAACGATTACTCAAAACTTTGTAATAACTCTTAACAATTAGAATTATTTCGGCTTTTGTCACATTTTGAAGAAGAAACATTCGACGAATGATAAAGAAAACATATTTAAAGAATCTGCGGGAAAACGACAGTCTTAGTGAAACATTTTGTTTTGCACTGACCGCTGTGTCGTCAGTGTCACTGAAGTAAAAGATACATAATAATCTATAATCTAATAATATATCCTGGATATACTCATGCGTACTAATTTATGTTCAGTGTTATTGTTTTTAAATGGCTATCCAAATAGTCATAACTATGATAATCATTAGTTTTAATCGTTATATGACATATGATTAACTCACACATGCACGCGAGTCGGTAAAATCACAAGAAGCTCTCGGAAAGTCAACATTTAATGTACATTTGTACATATATATGAGAACTTGGTGGAGTGCTAGTCTAACTATTTCGACTTCGAAGGCAAACCGATTTTATAGGCTGATATTTTCAAGTTGTTCACCTTCTAGTTATAAATATCAGATCTGTGAAAGGGGTCACACTGAAACGCCGAATTAATTACGCTATTGGAGTGCTGCTGTATATGTCCAATCCATAGTACAGAGGGGGTCCGATATGTCTGGCACGGGACTTTCTGCTGTCAGACAAGCGGCTTTTCTGTCCCGGGTCCCGGTTGTCCGCAGGCTAGCCGAAATGTTGAGGGCAAAAAAATAAAACGAATAAATATTGTACGAAAGTATTGTTTTACCTAGCCCAGACATTTCAGATCTATTTGCAGTATTGGGATAACATTTTAATCTTGCTTACTTTAAAAGTGCGCTGTTAATGTGTTTTATTTTTATTTGTATGCATATGTATTACCTCGTGGAGTAGCCTCAATATTTCGACTGCAAGACAGAAAAATTTTACAAACTGATATTACATCTAGTCTGCCTTTGCGAAGGGCGGCCATCGTATGTAGCAAAAAGCACTTGCGTGCAATTAGTTGGGCTATTCGTTGAGGTACGCAATAAAACTTCCATACTCTATTTCATAAAGTTTTGGGAAAGTGTCATCAATAAGTGTACACCTGGCTCCGCCATTTACCAAATGGCCATTTAGTATGTACTTTATCCGATGCTGCTTCTGTTATGACTTTAAATTTTTCTTTCCACGTTCGGAACGTGACGTCAGAATCAAATAAAGACTGATCGCATGCGCCCCTATTTGACCTTTTCAATGAAAGAACGGAGGGGAGGAGTTAACCGATATCTACATGCTCTATTAATAGTTTCAGATTCGCCGTTGTGTGACGTAAGATTGTAATTGTACTGATTGCTAAAATAGCGAACGGGCAAAGCCAACTGCAACGCGTTGTAAATAAAGCTGGTGACCTAACTTTTTTATTTTATATTCTGACTTATCAGGTATTACCCTAACAGCAAACACAATTTCATAAAATACTCATTGGTTGAAAAAAAATTATATAACTGTAGCGATCGTCTTTAAGGGAGTCTCTTTTCAATTATATAGTTAAAGGCAGTGTAAATTTCAAGAATTTGTCGGAATATGAACAACTGAAATACCTATTTACATATCCAATGTTAATAAGATCTATTGCCAAAACCTGTTGCAAAATTTTAGACCGTCGCAAATTGTATTTGAGTAAATAATCTTATATAACTTTTAGGTGTTTAGCAACATTTGATTAGTTTTAATCATCTTGAAATACTATGATGGTAAAGTTCTTTGGGAGGTTGGTAAATCAGGTTGCACCAGATCTTATCTGAAGTAATATCCGTTCATTTAAAATATTGTTTAATTAATGCACATTTGTGCTGTTTTTCTGTTGTCAAAGTTTATATGAATTCTCTTAGAGCAGTTTTTTAGGCTTAAACTAGTCAGGACTAATGCCAGCTTCGCAAATTGTATCCTTGTATATTTATGGGTTTTAGTAACAACTGTGATAATAAATGCGTATCACTTTTAGAGTATTGTTTATGAAAAGGTTTTTAGTATATAATTTATATCGTTAATACATATCTCAAAAAGCATTTAATTCAATATTTCACATGTGATTTCTTAGGCATATTTAGCAAGGGTTGATGATGTGAACATATTTTAATTGCCGAAAACTAATTCTCATGTTTGAGATTTACGTGACAGTTAAATTTTGTTATCAAAATTAAATGTTTTGTTTAAGAAAGTTATAAAATAAATTGCAAATATTCTTAATTATTTTTATTCTGACCACCAACTATCTGTCGGTAAAGTTTAAGCTTAAACAATTTTGTTTAATGAAGTATAGTATGTCTCTTTGACTGAAATGAATAATTTGTTAGTGGAACAGAAACATTGTACACTTTTCTCAGACTGTAGCCAAAGTAACTTATTTGAGTAAATTATTTATATAACTTAACATTTCACTCAGCGCATACCTTTATGATATTACATTGACAATGTACTAAACACCACATGTGTTAAAATACCTAGATTCTATTGAACATTATAGGTAAATACTAATTTTCTTCATTCTTATTTGTCTATTTTTTCAAATAAGAAGTTCTTAACTCTTTTAATTGTGTACACCAGCATTTATCAACTTTTATCTACTGTAATAGTAGCTATACAGTAGCTGGTTATGGAAAACAGAAGCTAATTTTTCATTTGCTAAGACCCCTACTGTGAATACACAGGTATGTCAGGACCCCTGTGGTCACATATCTCACATTCCTGTTCAATTGCTAACTTACATACTGTTAACATAGCGTAGAATATATGCTTATTTTGTTTTTTGCTGAAAGTATTGGCGCGAACTTATCATGCGACCATATCAAAGCAGCCTCTACTTACCTATATCGGAGAGTTAATGTAGCGTAGCGTGACGTAGTAACAGGTGCGTGGAGTACTCAAAAGCTTGAAGACGTTACCAGTTAAATACTAATGCCTTAATTTGCACAGACGGTCTCAATTTGAATTTAATAATGTATATAGACATATGTACCCTTGAAGGAACTTGTATATTTACACGTTGGTCTATATTATAGCAACTTTCTAAGACCATAATCATGATTATAGAACAAGGAATGAGGTGAGAGGAGATGGTATACCATTGATCGTATATCAAACTTGATGTATTAAAGGGCAGGTTTTAATATTTAATTACACCACTTAATTAATTGATATTAACTCATTAGAAGCTTTAATAACCAGTTTTTTAACTTTCAATTTTCAAATTACCATGCAAGGAACAAAAATCTGTGCATTTTGGAATTGGCTCATATACACATATACCTCCGTGATGAACTCCTGAAGTAACATAAATTACTGACTACACGATGAAATCAGCAATCAGGGGAATTGGCCATGGTCTATTTTATAGCTGTTAAGTGTCAATCATGCTTCTATGGTCAAAGCGCCCTTTACTAGTCTGATAAAACTTGCCCACTGTACAAAGCAAATCGTATAAAATAAAATAGACTGGAAATAGTGCATGAAATATAGTATATAGAAATAAACACAAATTTTATCAGACTTGTAACTAGTCTAGGTGACCCTATGTCAATAAGTTGAGGATCAATGCTAACAACAAACTTGCAATATGGCATACCTTTACTTTAACTAAGTCAAAGGCCGCAACTATAGTGTTACTGGTCCAATTTAAAAAACTAAAAACCGGGAGCACATCTTCTCATCCAAATAACCATTTGTATGGCGACTGATGACTCAGTGTCAATCAAGAAAGGAGATGTGCATGCCACAAATTATTGGGATGTACGTATGCCGTATGTACGGAAAAGAACAAATATGTATCCCCCCAATCTGTATCCCCCCATGGGAGCATTTCACGCCACAATATTGTGTACACCAACACGAATGTTGAATTTCTCAAAATCAAAGGGCCATAACTCTAGAAGATCACTACAGATGTTCATCTGTATCACAAGTGACCTATATATATCAGCAATTACATTCTGCAAGTTAGATTTTGTAAACCAATGACACATGTGCCAAAAGAGTATGTATATTCACGTGTATCATTAAAACTGAAGAAAAAAACATTCCTCTTAAAGCCTTCTCTCATACAGATTAAATTGTGTACTCATCTACACTTCATGGTGATAGGTCATGCAAGTTTAGTTCAAACGCTTCCACATTATATATATGTAGTTTGAACCAATACTTTGCCTAATAGAATACGAATAAGTACATACATGTACATGTATGTTGGTCTAAAATACACTCTTTAGTATTAAGAACCGAATAAAGTCTAAAACCATGAAGTGTAGACGTACAATATTTACACTACCAAAGCCTTACTTAAAGTGCTATCAACTTTTATTAATGTTTTCACAAACATTAAAAAGATATGTTCTTGCAACTCAATTTGTAACTCATTAATATCAATTTTTCATTTCTTCTGTGGCCTCCTGCCTATTGCTTTAAGAGTTCCAAGTGTTTTAATCTGACAGTTTTTTCTTTCATTGAACAGCTTGGCACGTGTCTTCAAATACTGTTGATGTAGAGAGAACTGGCTCAATGACTGTGGTTTATTCTCATTTAAAAACTTTATGATCTGCCCCTTGCTTTGAATAGAAAACATTTATTATTTTAGTGTATCTTTTAATCGTAGTCTTTAAGTACATGATTCATTTGCAAGATAATTATACTTGAGAACATGTCCAATTAATTTGCAAGCAATTATACTTTCTTTTTGTATTTTGTATAATACTTATGTTGTTACACGCAATATTATGTTGCATCAATATGTATTCGTAAGTGGCAGCTGAAAAACTGACACTTATTTGGCAGGTTGTCTTTGCAGTTGTTTTGGTCACTCCTACCGTACACACATCCTTTGAACTATTCCATCAGAATCCTTGCGTCAGTATCAGACCATTGCACTGCAAAGCATACATTGTAAACTTATTAAGTGTTCAACAACAAAGTAAGCAAAACTTTAAATGTATTCATCTTTAAGCTTTTGTGAACTGGGTTAAAACTAGAACAATCATTAAAGGCGATCAGTACACACACTACACTGCCTTGACTGAAATAGTTGCAAGAACGTAAGTTTAATGCTACCAACCAATCATCAAAGGGCAATAAAGTTTACAATGACTGGACAGGCAGGCATTAAAACGTTGTTGCACCACACTTTTTCTTCTGCATCCCCCTATATATTTTTTATCCGGAGTCAATAGCTTGAACAGATTTGGAGCTATGTCCCAAAACAAGTTAAAAAATACCTCATGCAATAAAGGGAGGTTAAAAGTAGAGTATTGTGCATTGTACTTCCTCTTAATGTCCTTTGTTATTGTGTGAAATATTAAGAAACAAGAGGGTCATGATGGCCGTATATCGCTCACTTGAGTATCATGACACTTAATGACAATAGAAAAGGTCAAAGGGTCATTCAAGAGAATTTTGGAATAAATCTACATTTGGTCCAAACTTCTACTACTTGAAAAACAGAAAAGTAGGCCAAAAGTAAAGGTCAGTCTTGGCCTTAGTTGATATCTTCATTCAAAACAGTACATATGGAAATAAGCAAATATGTTTACTGAATAAAGTTTAAAAGGTTTACACATTTGAAATATACCCCGACGGCTATACACAGGTTGAAAACTATCTGAAATATTATGGTAATTTAACATAAATTCGTAATTACCTTCCTATAAGAATAAAATACCTTACTAGTACAAAAAGGAAAATGTAACATAAATTTTACATATTTCATATCGAACATACAGCTACTTATTCTAAAAATGATTGAATCTTAAGAACACCATGTACAGGTATGAGTAACAGAATTTAAAACTACAGATAAAACATACTACAAAAAGAAACTGAAAGCGAACATTGCATTTCTAAGTAAGGAAAAACTTATGCACGTACATTTGTATACTAAAGTTCGTGGAAAACGGCATTTGCAAATATCGCGAAAATAAGTTTTACGTGAAAATTAAACTGGTTTACAGTATGCTCTGTACAAGCTGTCTGTCGGACAAAGACATATGGATAAAGCAACTACAAGTACTTGCTCTCCCTTCCGGGAGCGTAAAACATTGGACCTGAAAATGCAACACCAGGGCCGACAATGCTCCGGTAATAAAAAGCTTATTCCCAATTTCAGCACACCAGAACTAGATAATAACATGTGCAGTAACAGAATCATGACTGAAAACTTGGCCTGACCTAGTTGGCCCTAAAGACTTGCATCTTGTCTCAGTGAAATGTAATTTTGACTAGATTCTGAATCTATGTAGATATCAAGGAGCTATAAAGAAACCATGGCACAGAAAAGAACAGTATGGTTTCATTTGTATGTCAAGCACGGGACAGTGACTGTAGAGAAACAATATGCGATTACAGAAGGCTTTTTTTTAAAGTTCATACCTGACATTGTTTTCTCTTCAACTGGTATTCATTGTGTGCCATGGTTCCTTCTGCTCTCTCTTCCTCTTCTTCATCATCATCACTACTGCCACCTGTAAGAACATAGGGCCAAACTTAAATTATACACTTAACAAATCCAAATGGTGGCATATGTCAAGACAGCTCAGACATGAATGACCATGCTGTATATATATATGAAAATTATATTCAGGCTCAGAATAAAACAGACCAAACAATTGTTTCCACCATGGTTGTATACAGTTCATGACACAATAGCTACCAAGTTACTTCAGTACTTTTAGCACAAAGTAAGAGCCTGACAATCAATGATGGACATACTAGCCGACATAATGATGCAATTTCAAAACGGCCTTCAAAAGTTCTCACAGAAGAAAGATTCATGTAAAAGAATAAGAGAGCCAAAATGAGTACTGAGTGTTCCAAAATATTTCTATGATTTGACCTGATGACCTTATCTTTGAACCCATTGACCCAGTTCTGAAATTGACATAGAGTTCATCAAGACAAACATCCTGACCAAGTTTCATGATGATTGAGTACAAAATGTGGCTTCAAGTATTTACAAGGTTTTACTATGATTGGACCTGGTGACCTAGTTTTTAACCCCACCTGATATACTTTCAAACTTGATCTAGAGTTCATCAATACATACATTCCGACTTATATTCAAGATAACTTGTAGAGTAATCCAATGATTTTCTATGATCTGACCTGTCGACCTTATTGTTTGAGCCCACATGAACTAGTTTCAAACTTGACCTAGAATTTAACAAGACAAATATTCTGACATTTCATGATTGAGTATAAAATGTCGCTATTAGAGAGTTCACAAGCTTTATCTATTAACAGACCTGGTGACCTAGTTTTTGGCTCCATATGAACTATTTTCAGACTTGACTTCAAGTAAATCAATACATATATTCTAACTAATTAAAATTACTGGGTACAAAATGTGGCTTCTAGAGTGTTCACAAGACTTTTCTATGATTTGATTAAGTGACCTAGTTTTTGACCCCTTGTGACCCAGTTTCAACTTTGGCCTATAAATTATCAAGACAAATATTCAAACTTTCAGGATTTGGGGTAAAATGCGGCCTCTAGAGTGTTCACAAGGTTTTCTATTATTTGAACTGGTGACCTAATGTTTGAACCCATGTAAATTTGTATCTTAGTCGATCAAGGTATCATTGAGGCAAACGCTCATCATGATTGGACTTAAAATATGGCCTCTCGAGTGTCCACAATGTAAGCGTCGACATACAACACATGACAGGCATACACCGGACATCGGGCAATCACAACAGCTCGCCTTTGAGCACTTTATGCTCAGGTAAGTTTGTAAGGCAAATAATGATTAACTTTGCCCAGGTGTTTTTTATGAAAGGAAGCAAGAAGTTTTAAACAAAAAATACAATACTTATTAAAATTAGATTCTGTAAAAACTAGAACTATCATTGAAGGTGATCAACCAGCTCAGGTGAGCTAAAAAAACGATACCAAAGTATGTTTAAAACAGTTAAGAACAAAATCGGTAAATGCGTTAAATGTAGAAAATTTAATTGTGTTAAATACAGTTTTGTTTATTCACCCAAATGTGACACATTTCTTTAACGCTGATACTTCAAATAACTGATAACCGGTGTCAGTTTGGTCTGATAGTGAACAGTGCAACTTACCGAGTTGATTAAGTCACCATTCAGTCCGCGCCGTATTTTTCACACCTGCCGAGAGGCACACATAAGCCGAGATAAATGCAGACACTATACAATCAATTCGCTAATTAAGCCATATAGAATAGATCTTTAAATAAAAAAAGACAAACAATAATACTGAAAAAGAACAAGTAAATTATTTTTCAAATACAATGCTCACAGCGAAAGTACCGCAACTACCGCAACCAGTTTATTGATTATTGGTTGAAAAGTATTTTCAATTAAAATAATAAATAAAGCAGAACAATTTAATAGAAAAAAAACATTTAAATTAAATAAATGATAATTTCAAATATATTTACCACTGCGGAACACAGCGACTGTTGCATATGTCACAGTGGTAATTGATAGTGGTTTTATACCTACAAATGTTTGCACGAGTTGTACATGTAATGTGACAACTCTGTCATGTGATCATAGAGTATCAGGTGACTTCTATTTATATATGTTCTCCACAACTTATAGTGTGTAAAGGGAATTATCATAATAACTGGTGAATGGTTTAATTCTAGACCCTGATCAAGCATCTCACCTTTTCAATTGCATGGGGGGATTTTGAATTCACACAGTTGGACAGATACACAGCGAGTGGAAAGATGTAATTTTTCCAATTACATCTCATAACATTCTTCATACAGTTAGAGATCAGGTAAATCCAGGTTTTTTCTTGTCAAATCCACATGGCTTGTCCATCAATATCAGTTATTAATTAATTTGGTTATTAACGCATTTCGTTGAATTCCTTTTATCCAGATCTTGTTTATAATTAATAACAATTACTGTCTTGAAGTAATTCATGTATTCTACTTTAGTAATGTCTGTCCTAAATTATTGTTGTGCAATAATTTGCTTTTGCTTTTAGTTGCCTTTATACGTTTATATTTGCTTTATGCTTATTTATAAGACACCCTTTTTGTCACTTTATAGAATTGTAAACTTTGAACCTACAAAAGAAGCAAATAAATAGATAATATCAATATGGAAACTACACTTGACTTAATTCCTTGTGACCTACCCTCAGAGAGAGATAGGTATTTGAAGTATACCAACGGTCACACATACGTAAAAGGTCGGGTGGGGTGCAAATTAAATATTGTTACATATCTCGGCCAAGGCGATGCCTGGACCTTAAACATCGCAATATCAGATCAGATAAAAACAATCAGGAACAGGATTCAAGGTAGCCATTGGATTTACTACTGTTATAACAATCAATGCTAACTCCAAAAACAACAAAATGCTACCATAATCAAACTGACTCATGCTACTATATGCCTGTAGATTTAGAAAAAAATAATCTTTTTAGGTCTCATATTTAGCCAAGTGAAAAAAGTTTTAGGTTGCAACAACAAGATGGCGAAATAACGCTCACCTGAGTACCAATGCACTTACCTAAGAAAATCGTTGGTGACTAGGGGAAGTCACTGATTGCTAGGGGAAGGAAGTGGTTGCTTGGTATGTCAGTGGTTGTTATAGGAACTCATTGGAAAGTAGCTTTCTCCTGTAACTCTATATAAAGACAAGGGACCCCCACCCTTTGACCTCAGGGGCGTGATTTGAACAAACTTAATAGAGGACCACTAGACAATGTTACACACAAAATATCTAACCTTTAATCCGTGTTGTTTTGGAGAAGAAGATTTTTAAAGATTTTCCTATACCAAGTCAAACCCCGAGCAAGGTCAATTTTGACCCTGGGGGCATGATTTAAACACACTTTAAATCGGTCTACTAGACACTTTTACACACTCAATATCTAAGCACTAGACCTTGTTGTTTTGGAGAAGAGGATTTATTTTTAAAGATTTTCCTAAATATGTCTATGTGAAACAAGTGACCCCATTAGCAGGGCCAATATTGACCCAAGGGGCATGATTTGAACAAACTTTAAAGAGAACTACTAGACACTGTTACACACTAAATATCTAAGCTCTAGACCTTGTGATTTCGGAGAAGAAGATTTTTAAAGGTTTTCCTATATGTTTCTATGTAAAATAAGTTACCCCCTAGGTGGTGCCAATATTGACCCCAGGGGCAAGATTTGAACCAACTTGGATGGGGTTTACTAGACAATGCTACGCACTACATATCTCAGCTCTAGGCCTTGTGGTTTTGAAGAAGAGGACTGTTTTTTTTAAACCTATATCAAATCAAGTGACCCCAGGGCGGGATCAATCTTAACCCAGGGGTCATGATTTGAACAATTGGAGTAGAGATCCACTAGGCAATGCTACATGCAAAATATCTAAGCTTTAGGCCTTTTGGATTTAGAAAAGAAGATTTTTTAAAGTTGTTTCTGTTTGGTTCCATTGCATAGTGTAAAAGTCTTTGAACAAATTTCGTAGAGCTTTATGCAAGGAAAATCCCTAATAAGTTTCATCAACATTGACAAGTAAACGTTGACGGACGGACGACGGACAATCATCCGTCCGGCACACAGTGCCAGGTGAGCTAAACAGTGTTTTTTGGTTTCATTCTAGGCATCCTTTGTGATCATATATACAAAAGTAACAGAGAACAGAAATGCAGATGAAAGACATGTGAGGATGCTTAATCAAGAAATTTAGATTTTCCGGTTTTCTCTACCATAAGTTTTCTTGAACCTCATAATTTCCTCTCCTGGTAGTATATCTTTCTTAGCGAAGAGGCATATAAACTGAGCGTTCCCGTAGTCTCTCAATCTCATCACTGCATTACAATCGGAGTCTGGTGCATCATTTATTAACTGGTATTCAGCATCAATGCTGAAAAAAAATGTTTATAAAATGCAAAATTGTGTGATATTGTGCTACTCAGCACAGAAATGGCAGTGCCTACATAAATATAAGCACTATTTGCCCTGTAGTCATGTCTGCATGACATCATGCAGTCTAACATGAGATGAATGATAACCGCATTACAAGCAGCGGCACTCCACATCTGAGAAAGAACTGTATAAAAACTACTGATACATCACATTTAAATGCCTTATTATGTCATAAGTCGAACAAAAACTTGTAGTCTGCAATTAGAAATAATGTCTTTTACTAAGGAAACAAAAACAGGTTACAGTATATCTGCAGTCTGTATTTTCAGACACCCTTGTTGCAGGTGGTTAAACATACACATTCCCTGCGAAAATGAACTAGTGCCTTAATTGTTTAAACATATCTATAAACACTGATTAGCAACAAAATTGTTTGTCCACACTACAAAAGTTAATGTTGTCTTGGAACTATTGAGGACAAAAGGTTTTTCCAAAGCTTGATGATTACAATTATCATACTGACAGGTACATGTAAAACCCTCTCTGGAAAAATGCAAATGTCCTGCATGCCATACTCTAAATTGCTACGAATGTTACTGTGAGGGATGTTAATCTTTTTAAAATTATGGCACAGCAATGTAAGACTTCTATCGTTGATGTGTTGTTAAAATTGCTCACTCTTCATGCCATTGTTCTCAAAATATCCTTGGCAGGCTATCATGCTATTTGTTTTGATATTTGAATACACAAATGAAATTGTGTTTCAGTACAGGGACTTTTTAAAAGTAGCAGCCTTTTGATACTGTCTTTTGTACAGTATACATTCTACACAATGAAGGAAGTTTTCTCACCATTTATCTTTAGGTATCTGTACTTACCATACTTACTGTACTTTCCTTCGTGTTTGTAGAATTTTTTTTTCGGACTGTGGCTTTTTAATCCGGCAAAGTGCTTCTTCAGAAGTAATTTTCTCTCGACAGTACTGCAAGTGGCAGACCCAAGCCCGAAAATGATCTGCACTAAATACACCGTAGCCTGAAAGTAAAAGAGAACAAATGTAGCAATACTTTTAAACTTGTTAAATAATATCATCAAGCTATTCGACTAAAACATTTCAAACAATATTTAAAAAGGCATTTATAGGGATAAACACTTATTTCATTATTACTTGAACTTAAAATTAGTCAAGACTCTATATTAATAAAACTGAAAACAAAGCAATTTAATGATAAACAGGTAATCGAGTATTGCAGTGGCAGTACAAATGTCCCCTATCGATCAACCTCATTGTCAATATGTGCTATAGCTTCAAAAACAATAAAGTAGATCACTAGGTCAAAGGTCAAGGTCAATGAATACAATTCCATTAGCCTCCTATAATTTATTTGTGAAGTCAATGCTTTCTATAGTTTTCAAGTTACCTTCAACAGAAGCATTTTCAATCAAAATAAAGGGAGGTAATTCAAAAATTGGGCACGCTAGCTTTATGGTTCTTTGACAGTGTATCTATATTTTAGATTTAAAGTCAATCCCTTCTATCATTGTTTGAGTTATTTTCATGAGAAGACATTTCAAATATAATAAAAGCAGATAATAGACAGGCAGACGGACAGACGAAACAAATAAAATTAATGTGCTATCTCCTTGTTGTCCTTGATCTATGTGCCAAGTTTGGCGAGTCTAGGTTGAGAACTTTTTGAGCTATCGTTTACACTGACGGAAACTGACGGACGGACGGAGGACAAACATAGTCCCCTCCGGTCAGAGATCGGGAGGAACTAATAATTACGGATACTAGGTAGACAAGTATATGTACATGAAAGTATGGGTGCATGACATCAGGAGATATACCTAGAAAGTATACTATCACATTAGGCAGAACAGTTTGGATACAAAATACCAGGAAATATACCTAGAAAGTATACTGATACTGTCAGCATTAGGTAGACCGGTACGAGTGCACTATACCAGGAGATATACCTAGAAAGTATACTATCAGCATTATGTAGACCGGTACGAGTACACTATACCAGAAGATTTACCTAGATGGGATATCACCAGAATTACGCAGACCAGTATGAGTGCACTCTACCAGGATATATACCTAGGAAGTTTACTATCAGCATTAGGTAAACCAGTACGGGCACATTACACCATACTGTGAAGGGATACCACCCGCATTTATTAGACCAGTACGAGTGTACTATACCAAGATATATACCTAGCAATTCACTGTCAGCATTAGGTAGACCAGTACGGGCGCACTCTCTCGGAAGGTATACCTAAAAGGGATACCACCAGGATTAGGAAGACCAGTACGAGTGCACTATACAAGGAGATATACCTAGAAGAGATACCACCAGCATTAGGCAGACCAGTACGAGTGCACTATACCAAGAGATATACCTATAAAGTTTATTATCAGCAGAATTAGGTACACCAGACAACCCTCCGCCTTTGATAGAGTATAATAATAGCGTTATGAAGACTGGTCTACCTTTTTCTGAAAGCATCCCTTTTATATCTGTTTCGGGCATGCAATTTCAGCTCACATTTGTATGTCCTAAGAATACAAGTTTAAATTCAAACCCTATGTAGAATAAAGAGGACAAGTTCTAGAGCACTATACCAAAAATACACACAGAGTGCATGCTATCACCATTAGCTTGACCTGTCCAAGTGCCCTACACAACATGTCTCACCCTTTGGTTATTGGCAACATTTGTGTGAAGTTACATCAACAAGATTCATGCATATATAGGAGCTATAGCTACTTTAAAAGTATTTCATATTACAACTCTGAACCCACAGCAGGCATTTGTTTCCTTCTTTAACAGACTCCATGAAGTGCGAGCTACGTAAACATAAAACTATGAGTCAAACGAAACCAGAAATAATATTGTTTTAATTTACTGCAACAGACACTATTTATCGATATTTCGCGAAACGGACTGTCTTGCATATTTACCCCAGATAGTATAATAGTCTGGTTCCCCTCGTGCTTTGATATAAGAAACCGATAACATAGCGAAACGGCAAGAACTCTAGAAATACGTTTTACATTAACACGATATACTACCTTACGCAAAAATATATCGTAACTGAAAAAAATACATAAAACAATTCGAAACTCGGATAATAACAAAATACAAGAGGGCCATGATGGCACCTAAGTACCAGTGCACTTACCTAAGAAATTCAGTGGTAGCTAGGGGAAAATACTGGTTGCTAATGAAGTTACTTGTTCCAAGGGAAAGTCACTGGTTGCTTAGAACGTAATCAGTTGCTTATGAAGCCAGTGGTTGCTTGGTAAGTCAGTGGTTGCACTAGTAACTCATTGGATGCTAGGTTTCTCCTATAATTATAAAGACAAGGGTTCCCCTCCCGTGGGCGTGATCAATTTTGACCCCAGTGGCATGATTTTAACAAGATCAGTAGTAGACCAGTAGACAATGCTACACACCAAATATCTAAACTCTAGGCGTTATGGCTTTGGAGAGGAAGATTTGTAAAGTATTTTCTATACCAAGTGAACCCCCGGGCACGGTAAATTTTGATCCTGATGACATGATTTTAACACACTTTGATCCCCTAGACAATGAAATAAGACGTCAGTGGTTTCCTAGTAAGTCAGGGGTTACTACAGGAACTCATTGAATGCTAGGTTGTCCTATAAATCTAAATAAAGACAAGGGTACCCCCCTCCCGCGGGTGTGGTCAATTTTTATTTTAAATAAAAAAAAGTTGGTAGCTATTTAAACACTCTTAAAGGGAAGGTGTCATATAACACTATGTCACAGGTTTGAACCATATGGGTGACCTTGACTTTAAAGGTAGGTCTGTGGTTGCGGTTAATGATTCGTCCTTGGGGTATGCCACAACTGTGTGAAGTCATTTCAAAATCGGTCTATGCATGTATGAGTTACCGCCCAGACACGAGGTACAGTAAAAACATAGATTTTTGTCTAATAACCTTAACCTTGACGGTAGGTCAGTGGATGTGGTTCATGACACACCCCTGAGTTATTGTCAATATTTGTGTGAAGTTATATTAATACGTATTCATGGGTAACACTATTTTATAACTTTGAACCCACAGTGTGACCGTGAACTTGAAGGTAGCTCAGTGGGTGTGATTCAGCAGCACTTTAACCAAAATTTCTAACTGTTTATGAAATAACGATCCAACTTGCCTGAAGATAAATGGTTGTTAAGTTATGGCCTTGATACTTTGTTGTAGGCACACCTTAACCAATGTGTAATTCAGATCTATGCGTGTGCAAGTAATACAGCTCTCTCATAAATTCATCATTATAAATTCTGATTATTCAAATGGTTCAAGTATGCCGAGTAATTTCCCATACCGTAACGATTGCGAGGTTGACCTTTATATTATATACAGTGCTGTGATGTAATTTTTCGAATAGTTCTTTTTTTAAACAGAATAACGAATCAATAGTAGAAAAAAATATATGGATATAAAACATGCTTATAACAGATTAATATAGAACTAAACCAGTGTCTGTGGCACCGCCCAGATTGTAGAATTTGGTGTTCAAGTGTGCTAAAATAATAAACCTTTTAAGTCAGAAATGTTTTTTAATTCAAAACCATCTTTGTCAATTGCCGCTATACAGAAGTACTTTGCATTTTCATTTGGTGACAACCGCTTTGTCCGCTGAAATACATTTAAAGAAATTATAATCATAAACAAGAGGGCCATGATGGCCCTGTATTGCTCACCTGGGTATCTTGGCACTTAAGGATAATAAAGAGGTCAAAATATCACATTAAGGTCATTCATGAGAATTTTGGAATAAATATACACAATGGTCCAAACACTATATAACTGTATGGGCGCGGCCAGTTTTGACCCCATCAGCTTAATTTCAACAACCTTGGTAGAGGTTCACCAAATAATGCCATATACCAAATATCTAAGCTCTTTGCCTTGCGGTTTTTAGGAGAAGATTTTAAAAGTTTTCACTATAAGTGTATGAGTGTGGCCAGATTTGACCCCAGGGGAATAATTTCAACAATCTTAGTAAAGGTCCATTAAACATTGCTACATACCAACTATATAAGCTCTGGGTCTTGTGGTGTTCTAGAAGATTCCTAAATGTCAATGTATAACTAAAAGGCTATTTTTGAAATAAAAACATATGTGTCCCCCCAATTCCACTTTGAGCTAACAAAATGGCTTGGTATGGCTGGCACACGGTTTCTGAACTAAAAGTCAATAGAATGCTTGTATTTATATCATATATCAATTACTTACCTATATATTGCATCAGTCTCAAAATTGTCTTTTTGAGGTCTAAATTACGGATTTGACTCCTAGAGGCCTCTGTCACCTTGACCTTTCAGATAATGACCTCAAATCATAGTATGAACAATTACAACTCATATTGATACTTCCCAACAAGTTTCGTGAAAATCCAACAAGGGATTTTGGACATGAAGAACAGACAGGATTTGATGTTTTGTTAGTACGCCCGTTTCAACTGTTTTTTAGTAATATCAGGTGGGCAGTTTATCTAAACATTTTCCTGGGAAGGACTAGTACTGAACAAAATTTCACTACAACAAGCCCCTGTGACCTTGACCTTTGAGATAATGACACCAAATCATAATATGCACAACTAGACATCATACTGATGCTATCCAGTGAGTCTTCTGAAAAACAAACGAGGGGTTATGAAGATGAAGCGCGGATTACATTTGACCCCTACAGAACCGTGACCTTGATCTTTGGGATAATGACTCCAAATCATAGAACGCAAAACTAGATCATATACTGATGCTTCCCAGTAAGTTTCATGAAAATCCAACAATTGGTTTTCAAGATGAAGCCCAGACAATGTAAAGTCGGCAGACAGAAGGACAGACAGACAGACGGGCTGACGGACGGACATGAATAAAAACAATATGTTTGCCCCTGATGTTGGAGACATAACAAATGAACTGTATTAACCACAGGGACGTAATTTCAACAAACATGTTAGATCTCTATTAATTGTTGCAATATATAAAAAATATCGAAGCTCTAAGCACTGGTTGAAACCAAATAGAGTAGCTCTAGGCCTTGTGGTTTTAAAGATGTTTTTTCCTTATATAAGTCTATTCAAACAAGAGGGACAAGATGAGCCTATATCGCTCACCTGACAAGGTCAACAATCGCATCGCAGAAAGGGTCAATTTTGACCTGGGGGTCCTGATTTGAATAATCTTCAAGAGGTCACTACATAATGCGACATTTCAAATATATAAGCTCTGTGCCTAGTAAATCTTCACAAGAATATTTTGAAATCAAGTTACACCCGATCAGTGTCAATTTTGACCCGAGAGTCACGATTGCAACAATCTTCATAGAGGTCAACTAGGCAGTGCTACATGCCAAATATCTAAGAGGTTTTATGGCTTGAGAGAAGATTAAAAAAGACTTTCTATAGAAATCTATGTAAAATCAAGTGACCCCCAGTCAATTTTGACCCCAGAGCATGATTTGAACAAACTGGGTTGAGGACTACTAGACAATGCTAAAATCCAAATATCTTAGCTCTATGCTTTGCGGTTTTGGAAAAGAAGATTTTTAAAGTGTTTCCTAATTGTTGCCATAGCAGCCGGAGTTCTGCATGGAATGGAATTATTTGAACAACTTCAATGGAGGACTACCCACGAAACATTCCTGTGAAATATGGTTGAATTAGGCCAAATTGTTTTAGAGCAGATGTTGTTTGAAACGAAAAGTTGACAATGCACGACGACGGACATGGGATGATCCTAAAAGCTCACCTTGCCACTTTTAAGCCAGCTGAGCTAAAAGTAAATATTTTTCTAAGAAGTCTTGAACTTAACTTTATGAACTTAACCAAAATGTGTATCATTTGTTCACAAAATGGCAACGCTTTTGTTTATCAAATTGCATTTTAAAGCCGAAGTTAAAAAAAAGATAAAAATCAAAGTAATTTTGAAAGACCTGTCAGTAAGACAACGTGCTCAACTATTTTCAATGCTTGAAAATAAAACAAAATTTTTGACAGTAAATGACAAAATAAGCACATAAATCTGTTAAAATGCAAAAGCAAAAATGATAACATTCGTCACTTTAAACTGCCTGACTAACATATTTACTTAACAAGAGGGCCAAGATTGCTATCTATCGCTCACCTGGCTACCATTGGCTAAAATACAAGGTCATCAATGGCAGAAAGAGTCAATTTTGACCCGGGGGTCATGATTTGAACAATATTGGTAGAGGTCAACTAAGCTATGATACATGCTAAATGTTTAAGTTCTAAGCCTTTTGGTTTCAGAGATATAGATTTCTAAAGTTTTTCCTATATGGCTATATGAAATTAAGAGACCTCCTGGCAGGGTCAGATTTGACCCGGGGGTCATAATTTGAACAATCTTAGTAGAGGTCTACTAGGCAATGCCACATGTTAAATATGTAAGCTCTAGGCCTTGTGTTGTTTTTTTCCTAAATAAACCTATGTGAAAACAAGTGACTGATGCAACATAATCTTTCATGTAACAACATAAGTGATTATACAAAATACACAAAAGAAAGTTTAATTACTTTGTAGACGCTATCAAAGACTTTATTTAAATAGTTGGGTTTCTACTGTGCAAATTAATTGGACATGTTCACCAGTATAATTATCTTGCAAATGAATTAAGTACATAAAGACTACAATTAAACAAAAACACTAAAAGAACTGATTTAAGGCAGGGGGCAGATAATAGAGTTTCTAAAAGAGAATAAATCACAGTCATTGAGCAAGTTATCTCTACATCAACAGTATTAAAAGACACGTGCCAAGCTGTTCAATGAAAGAAAAACTGTCAGACTAAAAATTGTTGGAATTTTGAAAGCAATAGACAGGTGGCCACAAAAGAGTTAAAGCAATTGATATAAATGAGTTACACATTGAGTTGCTGGAACAGATTACTTTATATGTTTGTGAAAACGTTCTTAAAAGCGGATATAATTTTAGGTTAGGCTTTGCTAGTGTAGTTATTGTACGTCTACTTTTCATGATTTTAGATTTTATTCGGTTCTTTATGCTGAAATGTGCACTTTAGATTAATATACATGTATAATCATGTATGTACTAATTCATATTTTATTAGTCAAACTACATTAATATACGTGTAAGAATTCGAACCAAATACGCATAACATGACCATCATTAAGTTTAGACTTGCAGTGCATTCGTCAAGGTCTTACATATTCCTTGCGCTGATATATATATAAATAATCTTTTGCCGCAAATTGCGTTTAATTGTAGAAATATTTAAACTAAACTTGCATACCATTTCGCCATGAAGTGCAGATGAGTTAAATAATTTGATTTGCATGAGAGAATGCTTTTAGAGTAATGCTTTTTTTCAGTTTTAATGAAACACGTGAATATACATACTCTTTTGGCACATTTGTCATGGGCTTAAACACTCAGAATGTAATTTCTGTTAAATGTGAGTAACTGGTGATACAGATGAGCATCTTTAGTGATCTTCTAGAGTTATGGCCTTTGATTTGGAGAAATTCAACATTCGTTTTGGTGTACACAATATTGTGGTATGAAATGCTACTCTGTTATGCTCCCACTTTTTTATGGGGGGTATTCAGATTTGCTCTTGTCCGTATATACGCCATACGTACATCCTAAAATATCTTGTGGCATGCATATCTGCTTTCTTGACTTGATTGACATTGAGTCATCAGACGCCATGCAAATGGTTATTTGGGTGAGAACGTGTGCGCCTTGGTTTCATTTTTTTTCTATTTGATTAGTAACACCATTTGACCTAGTTAAAATAAAGGTATGCTATATTTAAAATTTGTAGTAAGCACTACTTCTCTGCTAATTGACATAGGGTCACCAAGCTGTACATAGATATTCATTAAGATGTGGAGTTGTGCACTTTGGTTTTACTAGTTCGTTTTGTATTGGACCAATAACATCTGAGTTATAGCCCTTGCCTTAGTCAAAATTAAGGCATGGTGTATGACAGGTTTGTGGCATGCACAACTCAAAAGGTATCAAAGGGATTATGTTGATACTTCACATAATGATAGAGAAGGAGTGCAATGAATAAGAACCAAAACTCTAGGCTTGTTTTTTAATTATCTCCCTTTATAAAATATGCTTGTCTGAAGCATTACTTACACAATATGCAAAAGAATGTGTTAATATTTCACACAGTGATAGAATACATTGAAAGTGGGTGAACGGAATAAGAACCATAACTCTTAACTGATCCAATTATTGAATTATCTCCATATGTTGTGAAATGTTTGCCTGTTCAAAGCATTATGCGAAAACCATGAAACAGATTTATTTGATATTGAACATAGTGATAGAAGATATAAAGACGTAGTTACTAATAACCTTGCTTCTACCTTTTTATGCCACTTGACCTTCTGACCTACTTTCTTGTTTTAAAATTTGTACCATATATGCAGTTTTGCACGTAGATATCAACTTTGACATTGGCTTACCTTGATTTACTGACCTACTTCTATTTCTTTGAAGATACAGAAGTGAAATGTGAAAAATAAGTAGACTTTTGTATGGAGATTTAAGCTTTTACTTTTGTTGATGCTCCCGTCTGGTTTGGGAATCTGTATGGCAATACTTCATTTACCTGCTACTTCTGTAAAACTCTTTATATTATATTAAACTAATACCTCGAACATTAACCTATTTCTGCATCCGTGTTTGCGTGTGTGTGTGGGAGGGACATCCGTGGACACATTTACAGTTTCCTTTTTGAATTTTCATGTAAAAGTAGGCCTGTTTATGCGCATATCTTTCGCTCAGTAAGAGAAAAGATATTGAAATATGGCATACTTGTGACAGAGGTGGAAAGAAGGGGCGTCCGGGTCCCGTGTACACAATTCTAGTTTATTCTTTGGAAAACGACGTAAAATCTGATCACTCAGATGTGTAGATGTGCAAGATATTTTTGAAATGGGTCAGTAAAGGCCTTGCAGATTTATGGCCCTTATCAAACAGTCTGAAAGTTCATTTCAGAGGCCTAGGATATTAAACTTTGTCATGTAAGTTTGTGGTCCCTATTCACTTTGGTCCGGGAGACAGTGACCTTGCACGGAAAAATGATTTTCTATCAAGCCAATCTAGTTGGCAGCAGTTGTTTCTTGAAAAAGATGAATTAAAGGTGGCCAACGTCTCTTAAGTTAAGTTCTTCTGTCACAGGAGAGACAAGAAAGCAAAAAAAACCAGAAAATTCCTGCATGCCAACCTCTTTACTGGATATAAATTGTACTGTTACATAAACTTATACACATGTATATCCACTTATTATATTAGTAGTGTGATATCCACTGTATTGTAATTAATAAAGGTGTTGAGTTTGTGTTTTTTTTCCTACATATTACTGTATTGTCTGGCACATACAGTGTTGACGAATTGCTTTGATACAACTTGTTAGCTTAAAAAATGGCTATCTAATGTCACCAAAATCCAACATTGACCTGGACCTCTTTAATTCATAGGTTACCCAATAAAGAGCAAATATCTATTTTTACTGAAGTGAATTACATGTTTGTATATTCAGGTACTCGTAAGAAACCACATTTAAACTAGTCATCACGAAAAATGTTTGTCTGTAAAGGATAAGAAACTGAGTGTCAATTAATAAGTATGAATATTGGCCAGTATGTTTTCCTTATTGATCTGTTTTACAATTTTCAAATCTGGGTCATATAGTGCCAAAAGCTTGTTCTCGATGTTATATCATATTAAACCTGGAACATTGTGGAAATTCCATATACCTTGTTAGGCCTTTTCCAGTATTTATGCCATGGTCATGGTCCTTAATAACACTCTAAACGTCACAATTTTCATTTGATTTTTATGAAACTTGCTCAGAAATGTGCCTGCAATCTGTAGATGTTCCCTATTGTTTGTTGGGTCATTTGGTCAAAGGTCAATGTCACAGTGACCTCATGTAGCGTTTCTTGATAACACTCTACAGGTCACAATTTCCATTTAATTTTTATCAAACTTGATCAGAAAGTTGCCTGCAACCTGTAGGTGATCCCCAATGTTTTTGAGGTCAATGGGTCAAGGTTACAGTGACCTGAACTTTGGAAATCCTTTCTGCTCAATATCTTGAGATCTGTAGCATCTACATTCTTCAAACTTCATAGGATGGTTGGTCTTTCCGAGTAGATGATCCCGACAGTTTTTTGGGTCATTGGGTCAGTCAATATCTTGAGATTTATATCACCCATAGCCTTCAAACTTCATAGGATGATTGGTCTTACTAAGTAGACGATCCCTGCTTTTGTTTGCATCAGTGGGTCAAAGGCAAGGTCAAAGTGACCTCCATTAGCTTTTCCTTGAATACAATACAGGTAACATTTTTATCTGAATTCCATGAAACTCGCTCTCAAGGTTGCATGCAACTTTTAGATGATCCATATTGTTTTTGGGGTCAAATGTCAAGGTCACAGTGACCCGAACTTTGAAAATCATTTCCGCTCAATATCTTGAGATCTTATTATCAACAACATTTCAAAAGATTTTCACAAAACATACTAAACATGTCCAGTAGTGCGATGTTGGGCCTTTTTTTTAGTTGTTCCAAGGCCATACTAGTATACAGTTGTTTAACAAAACAATTTTTCTGTGTAGAACTGTGTTATCATGTACAGTGGCAAAGATAGGGATCAATTCTGCAAACCTTGAATCGCAAAACCAACACGGATTTGAACTTGCTGTGTATGTCTGTATACACCTTGCTTTGTGTGTGTTTAAGCAATGGTCCCCTTAATGAAGGATATACGCATCGGTCGCCTTAATCATGTTTATATGCAATGGTCGCCCTAATGTATGTAACATAGTTTAGAACCCTTTTTTTTTGGGGGAGGTTACATATTATTTTGTATATTTTTAATTTATTGTTGTTTTGTTTCAAGAAAAGCCAATTATATGAACAGCAAATGTCTTATTTCTCACTTTCAAGTGATTTAAAGTCATTTGAAAGATTTCTTTAACACAATAACAATTGTTGTTATGCCCCCCAACTTTGAGGTAGAAAGGAATTTACATTTGCCCTAGTCCGTCTGTCCGTCCATCCTATGTCTGTGTTGCATGTTTCTCCAAAAGTATTTGAGATACAGACATGAGAGTTTACAGGAATGCTCATCAACATGTGAGAGAAATTGTCCTTGACTTGAATTTTAAAATTGAAACTGTTCTTACGTGACATAGAATCTGTTGTTCTCTTTCGTATTGAAAGGTGATATTTAACCCAGAAAATTCACTCAATAGTAACACTTCTTCATTAATGAATATAATCATTTTACTTTTATATGCTTTATGAAGTTCAGTTATCATTTACCAGCCTTATGTAACACACGTAACATCATGAAGCCTTTAAACAGATTTAATCACTTTTTATCAGAACGCTTTAAATTAAATCGATTCTCTGAACATTTTTGTAAATTGGAGGCTTTATGCATTTTGATTGAAAAAAATGACGAATTGAAAGATTGAAGAAAATTGTGAGTGCATTTTGAATGAAATGAGGGTTCCTGTATAAGGGGACCAGGCAGTGGAGCTGTATTCAAGCTTCGGCCGTACGAGTGTCTTGTATGCAGTTGACTTTAACCCTTCTGAGTGAACTTGAATGTTACGTCTTAGGTCCCCAGTGTTTGATTAGCTTTTTTGTGATGTTGTCTATGTGGTTGTGTCATGATAATTCATTTGTTATGGTTATGCCCTGGTATTTAGCTGAAGAAACTGTAAGATGGTGTTGTGCAGGCTGTATTATTTATCTATGACTGATTTTCATTTGGTGATTTGAATGACATGGCATTTTGATGAATTGAATTTCATGTCCCATTATGATTCCCTAAGTTCCAGCTGGTGTAAATCTTGTTGTAGTAGACTTTAATGGGAAGAGACAGAAAATGACAGATATAGAACTGTGTCATCTGCAAAGAGACGGACTTTTTACATCAAAATTTTACATAGTCAGGTAGATCGTTAATATAGATAGTAAACAGAATTGGCCCAAGGACCAAACCCTGGAGAACACCGGAGGAGACTGGTATGGTACTAGATGCTGAGCCATTTACCACTACAGACTGTGACATATTGTCTAGGAAACCTTTGATCCATTTGAGAGTTGGACCCCTTATGCCATATTAATGTAACTTATACAGCAGTTTTTCATGGTTGACAATATCGAAAACCTTTGAGAAGTCACGAAGTATTAAATCAACTTGACTTCTTTGGTTTACAGACTGAAGAATTTCATCTAACAACATGAGGAGTTGAGTTTGGCAGGACCGTTTTTCTCGGAAACCATTTTGTAGTTCATATAGCAGATTAGACCTAGTAAATGTTTGTGATACCTGATGATACAATATGTTCCATGGTTTTACACAGAACGCAGGTTAGCGAGATTGGGCGGTAGTTTGCAGTGTCTGACCTGGTGCTTTTCTTATAAATGGTGGCCAAATTTGCGATTTTGGATAGTTCAACTAGGAATGCAGCAATTTCTTTACATATGTTTTAAGTATAATTGACATAATCTGGTCTGGTCATGCAGCCTTATGGGATTTTAGGTTTTTGAGAAGTTTCTCAATATCATTAACAGAGACATCAATAGCAGGCATACGTGTTTAAGGCTGAGATAGTGATCTTTAAGTTTATTTGAGTTATGACTCTTTCTCTTTTTGTATGCTTTATCCCGTGTTCTATAGGGGCGTTTAAAGTTGAGGAGTTTATTTTTTGAGGATGACCAGGATGGGATAACGGTGTTGAGATGGTGTGCCAATGTTCTTCTACAGAATCCTTGATATACCTTTGTGACCTGGTTGGGGAGTTATGGAGATTTGTGTGACCTAAGACCATCCCAGTCAGGTCTCTTGTATAGGTGGATTGTACGAGGCTTCTGCACTTTCATCCCGTAGGAAGTGTTAGTGTCAACCAGGATAGCATCATGATCACTGATACCTGGGATGACATTTGTTCTGTTAACAATGGAAAAGTTGTTTGTCAGGAACAGACAGAGTATATGATTCTCACATTTGTGGTCCTGGACGACTTGTGTGAGATTATTGTCATATAGGGTGCATATAAATTCCCTAAAGTAAGACTGAAGTTTGCAGTTTGTGGTTGGGGCAATTCTGGACCAATCAACTTTGGGCATATTAAAGTATCCACCAATCTATACTGTTGCATTTGAATTTGTCCTGAAGTGTTTTGGCGTTTTAAAGAATAAAGTGCAGGATAAACTTATGATTAACTGCCAAAATGTCTAGTCTATTTTAATGACAACTGTTAAATGTGGCAGATGTAGTTTTACAGATATTACTTCTATTTTCTGTGTTTTATGCAGCGGTATATTTTGCACGGTAGTAATTTGAAAAACCAGAAAGACCTACCACCTACACGACTGAACGATACTTAAAACACCTGTTCTATGGACATTTCGAAAGTTTGTTGTAAGTACTAACAAAACCAAAATATACACCTATGTTTGCATTTTGCAGATAGTTTAAGACAGCTATCTTCTAGTAAATGAATATGCTTTTAATTGTGAAAACATCAGTCATTGAAATAAAAAAATATGGGTAAAAATATGAATAAATATGCGGAAATTGATACATTTGGACACTTTGAGCTTTACTATCCTATGGAAATGATTGAGGTAATTGAAGTTTGCACTTTCCCTGATAAAACTATACGTCACCGACGGATGAATATACGTTTCACTTACTTTTTTGGTGTTTTTGTTGCCAAATGTTGCGTTTTACGCGACCGAGACAAGTATTTGGAGATACCGCTGACGATCATCGATTATAAACAGTGATACCTAAACATAAGAGCAGGGATACCAACTTCGTAATTGCAAAGAACCTCAAACTCCCCGCAGCGGTTACTTCCCATTATAGTATACATTTGAGAGCGGAACTCACACAATCAAATCGCTGTGATGAGTTTGAAATTACCTAACATTTCTCCCATGTTTTGTGCAAGGGAATGGAAACATTTCTGACGCGTAGGAGCGGGTAGGGGTATTATCTCACCAACAGTTGTCCCGTATCCAATGTTACCCCGCTAAAGTATTTTTGACGCACGAAAGAACTTTTGTTCCATGAAAGTAGGTAGACCTTAATTTGACAGACGGTCATTTTGGCAGTAAAGATGGAATAAAAATTGTAGAGTCGGGGTGGAAAGGTATACAGGTCGGGTTGCCGTAAACACACAGTTTATTTGCGTTAACCTTGATCTGTATACCTGGAATATAAACCGTTTTTAACAGTGTTTCAACGTAGCAGAAACAAGTTTCATTTTGATAGTTATAGAAATTGGGAAGTTAGAGCAGCAACCTATATAGAATAGACTTAAGGCATATCAGCTGAACGGAACCTTAACATTTTCTGGATATTTCTATATCGTTCCGTATTTCTTTTATATACAATGTATAATGCATGTACAATATGAACTTTTGTGTCTTTTATCGTCGAGTGTTCGGTACAGTACGGTATAGTTTAAGGTTTAGCAAATTTATTCACTACTCTACATTCACTTCCTGTATTAATAATAGTGTTTACTAATATACAAGTTTTACTTAAGAAATTAATGTAGTTCATACTACTATGAAATGCAATATTTCTAACATATATCACGCTTGGTTCATTACACATCACATCTCAATTTTACTTATATAGCGATTATGGTATCCCTTTCATCGACAAAGAATGGTATCTACGCTTATCGTCAGTTGTAGCCTAAAACCCCCACACATGTCTCCGAAAAATTTATCTGCTTTCATTGTTTCTTCATTTTTAATGAAACAAAGGTAATGGCTTACATAATGAATGTTTGCTTTCCATTTGTTTTGAAAAAAAATCTTTATTTATTTACAAAAATAGCTTAAATTTTGAAGATAAATGTTCCAATCTTAAAAATTATATGATAACGTGGTAATAAACACCCTTTTTCATGTTGTTTAGTAAAACAGGAGACGGAAATTTTACAGATATATAGGAAAAAATGTGTTTTTACGTTTTCCGATCTAAAACAGTATCAAATCTTCAAGAAATGGTGAATAAATACCTGTTTAATGGAATGACCACAAACATTCGACATGTACATAGAACAGGCGTTTTAAGTATCGTTCAGTCGTGTAGGTAGACGAATATCCGGGATGTACTTCTGTATCCGAAAGTCTGCGTATTTTCCCGAACATGGTAATTTACTGTAGAAAACTACTAAAAGCACATTCGAATGCATGATCAAGACATTTGTAGAGAAGGAGGGCTTTAATGCATCTTGATAGTGAATATATTTTTACAGAAGGAAGGCATTTATGTATGTTGATAGTCAAAACATTTTTACATAAAGAAGGCTTTAATGCAGATTTTAGTCCAGACCGTTTTACAGAATAAATAACTTAATGCATTTTAATTATCTAGACATAGTCTACAGATGGAATGCTTTAAAGCTTTTTGTAAAGACACTTTGCTAGAAAGAAGATTTGGTAGCATTGGTGCATTTTAATTGTCAAGATAATGTTGCAAAAGGAAAAAAGACTTTGATGCATTTTGATTGTTAGTTATCAAAACATACATTCTGACTACTTTTAAACATAATTAGGTATAATATGTGGCGTCTACGGTGTTCACACGGTTTATCCATTATATGACCGTCAGAACTAGTTATTGACCCACCGTAAGCCAGTTTCAAACTTGGCCTTGATATCACCAAGAAATATAGTTTGATAAATGGTCATGATGATTGGGGGTCAAATGTGGCCTGTAGAGTGTTCACAATGTATTTTTTCTATTATTTGACTTTGCGATCTAGTTTGTAACACCAAATGACTCGCTTTCAGACTTGGCCTAGAGAACATCGAGACAAATATTCTGACAAATTTTCATGATGAATATAAACTGTGGCATCTCGACTGTCACAAGGTAAGTGTGAACACACGGACAACGGGCGATCATAATAGCTCACCATTGAGGTAGAGTGTGATAAATATCAAACATTTACACACAATCTTCGTTGTATGTGAGATGATTTAAAGAAATATTGTTGTTACATTTTACACAGTAGCTTCCATCTATATCGCTGTCAACGTTCGATGGCTTTCCAATTACTTCTTTTAATGAGGTGATGTTTGCGAAATGCTCGAATACATATGTTTTCATTAAAAGTTGTTCAACCAGACTTATATTATACATTTCACACGCTGGGTATGTTGGACTATGTCTGTCATGATGTGGTTTGTAGTTTTTTCTTGGTGAGAGATGGTTCCGCCAATCTGCCGACATTTGTTTACCACAACATAAACGTAGTATATCCCAGTAGCGTAAATAATCTAAAACTTGTTCAATTTTCTTTTCTGATACTCCAAATAGTTGTTGGTATTCATATACGATGAAATGACCGCGTTTAGATACCATATCAATATATTGAATATAAGGAATTCTTATTTTCCGTTCATTTATTTGGCGTTGATTTGCTTCTAATTCAGATTTCGCTGTTGGTGACAAAGAGTTGCTAAACGTCATAAAAATCCATGTATCTGATTGCAAAGTTCGTAACAAACTGTCTGTTAAAACATGTGTTTTTATAACGGTATATTTGTGAGCTGGCTTTCTACCAAAATAGCAGCCTACGGAGTTGATTTCAGATTCGTGGGAAATTGCTAGCAAAATACATAAAATCTGAAACTGTAAAGTTGTCGCAGTACCCCCAATACCATATTGAACTATAGAGTTTGGTAATGTGCCATGGCGAACACTATCGATCTGGAAAGAACAAAGAGTAGCTGCAAAGCAGTACTTACAAAATATGCATGACGAATGAGGTACATAAATATGTATATGTCAGGTGATTATTGTAACATTTGTTAATTATTACTTCAATTCTAACTACTCCTTTAAATATTGCCATAATAATGTATAAATAAGACGTGGTGTGATCATTACTGCACTTTCTACAGATCTCTTGAAACAATTCTATTTTGTTCCTTTCATGGTTTATAGAAGCTAACTTTTGAATGGTCTTGGTAAATAGTTTAGTTTAGTTAAAACGTATTTAGTTGAAGAACAATTTCTTGCAACTTGATATATTATCTACCTTCGATGACTGCTTTCAGGAGTTCTAACTAATACTCGCGCCGAAAGAAGGGATTGTGGAGGTCTCGGTCAAATGCCGCTGTCGTGATTCGAACCAATGACCCCCGGGTTAGGAGTCGAACTCTTTACTCCACGACACCCCCCTTGGTAAAAAAACTATTACGTGTTTCTGTGGAAATTGTTACATATAAATCCTTACGTTTGTATATTCCTTCAATGAAATGAGCGTACAAAATCTCAGTTTCCAATTCATAAATCGTGAGAACGATTAGCAAAGAACACGAGAATTCAAAACCTTACTATAATTTATTACTATTTAACATAAATTACCTTAACCTATGAATTTACCTGAGGCCTATACACGGACCATTAAGATCGAAATTTTGTTGTATATGGACAGTGTCCGGAACTAACGACCGTTTTACCACAACTAAAAGCAACGTACATGTATGTATTCACATTACCCTTTCTATGTACTGGTCCCGTGTATAAAAACCTTTTTCGTGCAGTTTCGCGCTCAAACTATTAATCAATACATTTTTAAAACATTTAAAAATTTCATAATAGATATATGTCTTACATGGTTTTTATAAGAATTTCCAACATTGCTTCTCTTTTATTTTTCATATGTTCAAAGCAACTGGTGAAACACATTCCATGCTCAAACTGAGTTGAGCATGAATGAGTT
>JAFMSR010000002.1:61206754-61291059 GCA_022818135.1 Saxidomus purpurata | reverse complement strand
GCATATATCTGAAAAATTCCCCGTATATGACAACTCGATAAGGTCTATATTCGTTTACGCTATTACAATTTTAAAAATGCAATGCGTATAACTAAGATAAGGAAACAGTTGTTATTCTCCAGAATTTATTTTCTTGGTATGGCTTTCATAGAAGTTCAATTTATAGAGAAAACTCGTACATTTACACAAGCTTTTAACTTTAACTTAAGACAAATAAGTGTGCCACGGCATAAAAAAAACACAGCCTCATATTTTACTGGTTGTTTTTGACGATCTTTATTTTATGATGTCGGATGTCATGGATCTGATATTAAGACACCTAACTAGATTGGCTTGCAAAGTCTGGTGTATGACTGGAAATATTTACGTCAAGCCAATTTGTACACCGACACGTGGTCAACTTCTGACTGGGAAATACCAGGTTGTATATCTTTCGAGGTTCTAGTACTGAAACAGCTGCTCGTGTATGTACTTATTTCAACTGTAACATGATAGTGTTTAAATTATTATCAAAATAATAACCTCTTGCTGAGTCACAGTAAGATTTAAAGAGACTACTTGTGAATATAATTTAATTATTGACACGTAATAAAATCGTGGATACAAATTAGTCATTTTCAACAGTTTCTTGCTTCTGTGTATGTAAACAAAATATTGGCAAGCGATCTACTGTATAAACAGAGTTAAGAAATGAGTGCAAAGTGATAAAGCTAAAAGGTTAATTTAAGGCATTCTTATTCTTAAAAGTGAGAATACTATTCAAGGTGACTATCATTATCATCGTAAGACAGGAATTAAGCGATGATTGAACAATGAATGTTACCAAATTTATTACAAGTATATACTAATTTGGAAACACATTTTTATCTCTTGAATACTGAAATTCTTAGTTGATGTTCCTAGTCAAAATGGATCAATCATTGTTTATGATCAGTTTCCTTTTGACCTGCTCATATGATGCAATAACCCCTATGAGTCAATTCGTACATGTATTCAAAGCATTAACTAGGTTTCATACATTTTGCTACCCCACAATGCAATATGGTCATTTGAACAGTGATATAACTTGCACATTGCTAAAGTTATCTGGTAGTGAGTGATGTGTGATTTAACATAACTTGTTCCTTTACAGTGCAGATACTATTCATTCTGTTACAAATGAAAGGTTGTAGATGCATATATCTAAATTTGTATGACCTTCTTATCACAATCATGGGTATAAGCTAAATCAGTTAATTTACTTAAAAACGGCAGCAAACTAAGATGAATCAAAAATCGTTACGATCTACGTTACTGCTTGCACGCTATGTACTCTGTCATTGTGCCTTAATATTATATTTTGTACTACATTAAGGCTCTTTTCAGTGACGCAATAATCGTTCTCTTGGTGGCAAGTGTGCATCAACAATTACGTTACAATACACAAGTCATTAGGTCCATTTGCCATATACATGTTGTTTACTTTCTTTGCTGAAATTGACTGACAAGACTTCAACACTTCCCTATTGCTAAAACAAGTGGATCTTTTTTAGTTCATTGTATGTAGTTGGCTCAGGTAGATTGTATGTGCATTAGTTGGCCAAATGTTTTCACCCATTCACCTACTTGTGACAATTTATTACTGTTAATATTATGTCAGTTTTTCCATTTAATATAAGTTAAAATTGTCTGTTACCATCTACCATGTGTGTACCATTTTCTTCTATAAGGGAAGGTCTTAATAAATGTTGACAGAACTTGTGATCGAACCCTTTTTTTCCATTATGTTTTGAAATATTGTACATTGTACTTTAATCAATATGAAAAATTGCTTGGAAATAAAATATGTTTAAACTGAACTGGCAAACGTTTTTACCTTCGTATTACAAAATCCCACACAGATAGTATCGACTGACATCTTTGCTTAGCATGTAAAGGCGTAAAGAACACATGTGTTCATGTACGTTGAGAGTATGACAAGTTCAAGATTTCATTTCGTAGACATGTGTATAGATATGTTCATTCCACAGGAATGCCGTAATATCACAACTCGGTTCTTTTCAATATACATGTATTAGTAGTATATGTACGGACAGTTGATTGCCTTACAGAAACATGGTGGGATGGAAATAATGTACATGTATTACATGGCCTAGCTCTATGTTTTCGTTGGGTTGTCTTACAGTTACATTTACTTGCTGTCTGGCTTGTCACGATTATGGACCATATTTTGAATAGGGGAGAAAATGTGTAGGCGACTGGATAACTTAGTCGGTAGAGCATTTGTTTTGTAAGTGAGGTGTCCTGGGTTTGAGTCTCGGTCTGGCTGCACATTTTTCTCCCATTTTATTCTACTTCATTTGGTCAATATTCCCGAGGTTATCTGTTGACAGCTCCATGTCAGCCATTTTGTTTACATGTCGATGTGTTCGATTAATTCCGTAACAACGCAATTTCCCGAATTCCAGTTCAAAGGTTAATCGAACGGTTCTCTATACGTCATCTACGGCGCGTTCAGTGTGACGTATAGAGAGGCAGGTAAAATCGCTATATATAGCTCCCGCTTCGCTTCATCGGGGTCAATCTCTCTCATACTAAAGGTCAAATCTATTTATCAACAACATCAGCTAAAATTGGAGAGGTATTTAAATGATCTCCTTATAAATAGTCTTTATAATATTATTATAAAGCTCCTTGAACTTTAATACTAAAGTATACTATTGGAGAGTCACCCTCCCCCACCCCTTTATCCAGAGGCGCTTAAGATCCTTGCACTACATTCCATCAAACATATTGTTGCCATTAGTAATTCTCTGCAATCCTACGTACTGTAGTCTCTACTATTGTATTATATATAAATGCCATCTCTTGTTACATGAACTTATTGTTGCCATGTATGCCTATTGAATATCTTGAATAAATATCAGTGTGAATGATAAACTGTGCCTTCGACCTTCCTCAAGAAAGCTCCCTGTCCAGAATTGAGCTTAGAACCCAGAGACTAAATAACAATCATATCCTAGAACAACTGTCCCGGACAGACGCAGGCTGATCGGCGTGACAATATGGTATTGTACTGCTTACGAAGGCCGAAAATAACATACCAAAAATATCTTTCTACCAATGTCGATAAGCATTATGTTAATAAACTACGCACTTAAACATAAGAAACAGTCTACGGCATACAAACATTTACCTTTCCGGTAAAAACAACATGTACTATGTCAAAGTAAGGTATTTTATATTTCTGTCAAAACAATGTTTACGTTACACCAAAACAGACTTTGAAACATTGCAAAGAAGCGAAATTCATTTGCCTAATATTTTATTCAGCAATCCATTGTTATAAATACATAGGTCAAAAGCAGAAAAGCATTGTTAAGAAAATAACAAATTTGTTAATATATTGCTAATTTTTTTTTATTTTAATATATATTGTGTGAATGCAACGCTCTTCTCTCCTTCCTAAATGCCCGTTGGTCTAACACATTGATCAACATTTAGGTAGTCTGCTATATTTTCATATGTTTTTCTGAATCGCGATAGATTGTTCAGCCGACTGCAAATTTCACATATCATGTTGTCATGTCCGTATACTATGCCTTTATACTGTTGCTTCTTGCGCAGTAGTGAAACATACTGTTTCTTATCGTTACCAAGATCATTAAGGTAGCCTACCAAGGTTGATATGTTCGGAAAATCTGAAGTGTCTACGTACGTTTGTACAGGAAGTAGACGGTGATAATCCGCCCCACCTCTAACTACTAAAATCCAGTTGTGGTTGTAATTCCGAAAGAACCTTTCTGTAATAAAATCATCGCATAAGGATACTTCAAATCCTAAATAAAATTTGTATGCCGGTATAATTTGCTCAAGTCTTTCGTTATCGATTGCTTTCCCATCATTGCCACATATTCCCATAATATCGACATCAAATCCATGGTTTATCATTTCAGCTACATACTGTCTGCGAGCGCTTGCAGTTTGGCATTGTCGAACAATCCATAGAGCATTTTTAGTCTTAGCATTATATACAGAATCGTAGTCTAGATCAGTACTGCTTGAGCTTAATGTCAGATATCCGTACGGTTTTGGAATGTCTGAATCTAGTCTATACAGAGATGACCAGTTCATCGTGTTATGCCAAGTTTCTGTATCATAGTCCGTGTTAAAATAGTCAACTGGGGAATCAAAAGATGAAAATATCCATACCTGACTCAGATTCCTTAACCCTTTTTTAATTGGGGGCTCCAATCCCATCCGTTCGTTTCTTACACCTACATTGAAGATGATTGCATCTGCTGTAAAAAGTTTACCTTTTTCAAACGTAACTGTGCATTCTGTGTGTTTGCATGTCTTAATATTTACTTTTTTCTGTATTTGAAGATTTTTCGGTACATTGTACATCAATATTAACTTGTGGTTGAGTTGTGTTTTATTTTCCGTTACAATATAATTTGGTGTATTATTCATATATTCCATTAAAGTGTAGTGCATAGTACCATTACTGGTATTGAAAATACGTGAGTGTTTCACTAAAGAATCTTGCATAAAGCTAACAGAATTGTCGTTCGCGGATTTTACCAACGTTATATCCAAACGTGGCAGAATAAAAATTGTGTTTAACACCAGGGGAAATATAGTCAGGAAACGGTAAAGAAACTTCATATTATCCTATCGTTTATTGTTTTTATATCTACTATGTTTCCATTTGTCATCACATATGATATAATAAAACAGATATTCATGACAATAAAGCACACCGTGATATAGTTGTGAGTATTTGTTTCAAAATTTATTTTCCGTTTTATTCTTAATTGGGAAAGGAAGATGATGCATTATGATGACACAGTCATTTAAATTGAGGTTCAACATAGTGTTAATAGTCATTAGGCTACACTTTGTTACATTGAAATATGCTAATATAAACTAATTTATACAACACCACGCCACTCTTCACTGCAAGATATACATGTAGCAATACAATACAAAATAAAGACGATCACTACCGTATCATCTGTTTGTCATTGGGTTTATTGTTAGGTCAATTTAATATAAAATTTAAAAGATTTGATTTGATTTGATTTGATGAGAATTTTATCAAGGTCCGTCCAAAAGAGCACTTATGTTAGCTTAATATCTGGATGAGACCCCGGCATGTCTCCCGTCATGCCTAAAAAACAATATTTTGAAGCCAAAAATAGGAGAAATTTACCTGACTGCAATTTCCAGCTAGTATAGCCAAAGGTTGAATTTGATTGGTTACCAAAGAGTAGGCCAATCACGGCGACCAATGAGACTTAAAGGTGATTGACCTAGTTTGTATGTCTGGATCGTGGTAGCCTAACAGTTTTTAGAAAATTTTGATACTAGATGTTATATGTGTTTGTTTTGTAAAGTAAAAATCCCAAAAGTGTTGTCCTATTTTTATTTTGCTTAGATTTTTGTGATGGTAAAAATTTTAATTGTCCTGAATGAGAGAATAAAATGTTGTCCGAAAGATGGTTTTACTTCTTTTAACCATGAAAGTTTGACTTATGTTCCTACTCTGAAATTTTGAAAATATAAAAACCCCTTAAAAGCCAAATAAGCCAGCAAACGCAGAGGCTACTTGTTAACTTTACTTCTTTAATTATAATGATGTACAATAAAAAATTATAAAGAGGCGTGTACTAGTTGGTTGTTTACTACCGGAGCTTGAAGCAAAAATCGGATAGTAAATTAACCAATGGAGCCAGGAGAGACAAAAATGATTAGCCATTCAGCAGGGTGCTAATGGCCGCCAGTTCGGTCTACTACTGTTGAAAAAGCACAGTCATTAATGTAATTATTTGAATCATTTGTATTATAAAATGGATAGAATGCCAAAATTAGTCTTTAAATATATGAATATTGCTGTAGAACATGATTTCGTAAAAATATAAATTTTATTAAAGTTTTGTGGAATTTTGGTGAAAAATTCTTTTTAATTGTTTCAGGAGGAAATTTTAATTTTAATCTGTTAATCTGTTTTATTTTTACTTATAAATAATAAAAGAAGTAAGTGTAGATCATGATCTGCATGATCGGCGATTCGGATCTCGGACAGATGCTGTTGAACCTCTATTCTTGATCCTGGTGACTAACCAGTACTTTTCACATCGTCGTTGTTGTGTGTGATTGGGTTTTTCGTGCCTGAGTAAGATTGTTCTTAATGTAGTTTTATTCTTATATTACACATCTTTGGGGGGCTTGCTTTTTGGTTTGGCCTTCCCGTTATTTTTGTTTTAATGTTCCGAAAATATAATTGCGAAAGTTAGATGTGTTTTTTAAGAATAACATTGCTGTTCGTACTACTTGACCAGACCTACTTGTTGGTTTTGGGTGACCTACTGCGACTTTTAGTGCGCACGAACCGGATGGAGTTATAACAGGTGCGCGTTTGGCTTTTTTGATCCGGCTGTTATTTGACAGTAGATTACTGGTATCATTTTGGAAATAATTAGTGTTTTATGCATTTTCTGCAATATCTGGGGAATCTAGTTATAGGATCAATCATTGTTTTGGTTAGTTATGACTCTTTATATGGGCATTAAGTATGCTTTTTCTTGTTTAAGCAGTCATTAATTGTGATTATTTCTATTTTCTACGTTTTTCCAGTCATTGTCCTGGTGATTATTTTGGACATTTATTAGTTGTATGTTTTTTTTTTGTAATCACCAGGGGTTTGTTTATGCATGGGTTATAGTGGTATGTTGCCACAGACACTATTTTTTCCTACGTAGGTATCAAATTTCTTACTCAGACACTAGAACCGCTGAAAAGTAAAAATTTGTTAATTTCATATATTACTATGAATTGACTAATAACTATATAATCTACTGAGCTTCCGTCACATGTCAAGTTGTACAGATGTAGTTGTTGTAAATATATAGTACTTTTATATGTTTTTTATATATTAATATAGAAAAAAATTATTTTTTGCCGATTTTGTTTAAATAAAGCTTTTTTCCTACGGTTTTTGGTGTTATATCTTTGGCGCTTGTTATTCTAAATATAATTTGGTCGAAATATATACTGTCAGTGTCTTGTATCATTTATAAATTGTTTTTTATGGCCGAAAATTTTGGAAAATCGCGGGATAAAGTCTCTGTAACAAATTTGTCTAATTTTTTCAATCTTTACAATTCAGATCTTTTCTAAATCGTGCTTAATAATTATAGCTAGGGTGCTGGGTAACCCTTATCTAGTTCTAAAGTATTTTACTATAAACTTTTCCTGTTTTCCGGAAGTATATGCAATCAGTAATTAGATATGTGTTTTGCCGAAAAGATTCACCTGAGGTGGGGTTAGTGTCCTTGACCTTTCTGTACCGGAAGCTCCTTCATTTTAGCGTATATACATGTATAATCAAGTATACTAAGCTACTCAAAGTCATATTACTGGACACCCCTGGTTTTTTGGGTGTGTATTAGGGGTTTCTTAGTGTGAACAATATTTGTTTTAGGTCACTAAGAGACGATACTAGCTTGTCACTACGAAACAACATATTTACAACCTATATTAGTCGTGGTATATCTACCCCTATGTAATATTATTAGTTAAATCAGTTATTGGGTTTGTTACTGACCCATTACGGAAATATAGGGGGTCTGTAGGATTAATAGGGGGCGAGGCGATAGCCGAGTCCCCCTATTCATCAAACAGACCCCCTATATTTCCGTAGTGGGTCAGTAACAAACCCAATAACTGATTTATTTCATCGACCACCTTCCATCACTTATCTTCACCCAGATGAGTTGGTTAATTCCATAATAACCTTTTTTAAAAATCCAGATTCAAAGTACAAATATTCATGTACATCATATTTGTCAACATTATAATGATTTTTTTTATTGTTATGGTAAAGGAGATGCATTTTCGTGCATTTTTATGACTGCACGGGTCAAACTGTCCAAATAACTTTTTAAAAAATATGTTCGATAAAAATATTAATAAAATAACAATTTTAAACACTTCCCCCCCCCCCCCCCCCCCCCCCCCCCCCCCCCCTTAATGTTAAACATATTAAACAAAACAACTAATTACTCATTTACATAGTAATAATCACAGTTCAAACAAAAACCACCTATTTTCTCTCATAGTCACAAGTCACAAGTTACTATCACAGTCACGAATCACAGTCGCAAATCACAATTTAGCAATATTTCATACTAATGTTAGCGAGCACATTGTCCTAAAATTAATTTAGTTTTTTGCACCATTTTCTCAGTAAACTGATCATATTTTAGTTACTTGTTAATTGTGAGATTGTTAATCCATGTAACACTGCAATTGTGGAAAACTGTGGTCAGTGATGCATTATTTCTTGCAGGTTGAAGTTGCTTCGACGGCATTTCAAAGTCATTAAACAACTCATACGGATTAATGCCAGCCAACTGGTTACTTATTTCCTGCAATGGCACGTTGCTCGTCATAGATGTTGTAGATGTAACTGGACCTGAATATGGTACAACTTGATTGGTTTCTGTTGGTACAAGATTTTCTGACAACACTTTGCACTTTTTCATGGTCATCAACCCTCTGATACACTGTCAATGACTGCACCGACCTGTGGCCAGTAACAGCCATGACTTGGGCAGGTCCAAACATATTTTTAGACAATAGTGTGGCACCTGTGGGTCTGATGGAGTGGTTTGTGTAAGATTTTGATAACCCGGATAATGTTCTTAATGTTGACATAAAACCTTTCAGCTTCTTCTATCCTACTGGCACGTTCCAGAACCATATGGCATCTCCTGTCAGAAAGCTGTCTTTGGGTTTCTACCATAACCTTGAAATGAAAATAACACATTTATACTTTCTAGGTTTATTATTTCAAGCGATTAACTGTTTAAAGCTGCATTCTCACAGAATGACCATTCTGACAATGTTTTTTTATCTTCAAATGAGAAAATTTTTGCGTAAATGTTTGGAAACCAGTGATATAAGAATGCTGACAAAATATCAGATTGCAGTTTTTCATATTTACTTTCGAAAATTTATGTTTTATTGCTAAAAGCTCTACTAACGCTTTAAGAAAAAGTTATTTTTTTTTACATTCTCCCTAGACTTTCTGAAGCGCGCTTGATGGAATTACTGCGTTCACACAGTATGAACACAAGAAAAACGCCATCAATCCTTAAATACATTCGCCGATCCGACTGGGTTTGTTACTGACCCACTACGAAATATAGGGGGTCTGTAAGATTTAATAGGTGGCGAGGCGATAGCAAGAGTCTAGAATTTGTGCAGTTCTAATTATTTTGACACATTTTAAAACCGATATCCTGTCTCTACATAATATGACGTACTTGTTAAATGGAGTATTTATCTTTATTAAAGATATTAATCATTATAAAAGGGGACATGTATGTTTAAAAGTTTTAACTAACCTGTCACAGTCAGGGTTCAGCTTGGATATGTACTTCTCAAAGGACACTACAGGGCACTTTTCTGAACCTGTAAATGTAACGCACACATTTAATAATCTGAATAATCATCATATGAAAAAGACACATACCTACACCATTAGTGACGGAACCAAAAAAAATTGGTTTTTAAACATTTATATTGATGTCTGTAGTTATAGTTTTTGTCTCAACATTATTTAGATGTTCTAAAATGAATACCGGTACATAAAATGGATGTTTTTACAGTTAACTGCAGTATGATTATAGAAACTAGATCTGCTTATATTTTGTTTGGCAAATTTTTAGGGAAGAACAGGAAAATAAGCTTTTTATAAAAGACAGTCATTCAGCTGGATAGCAGTTTGACTAAGACACTCGCCAAATTTCAATTTGGTATCATTTTAAGTTTTCAGCTTACCTGGCGTTTCTGGCATTACGCCTGACGTAGACTCCTTATCGATTCTATGATTTTTTGGTGAGTTCGTCTTGGATTTTCTTGACATATTTCAGACCCGACTCGGAATCCACTTCAATGTTAAGTATGCTCTTGCTCATGGAGTGCATGTTTTCGTTGCCTCTCCTACAAAAGTACAGTCTTCCGTCAAATTGAACTTTATTAAACAACCCCTGCGGTGTGTCTGTATTCATGTGTAGGTTGGAATACAACTTCTGTAAGTCTGCTTCAGTGATTACAGGATAGAGTACCACATCTCCTTTCCCTGTTCTTTTCAGTTCCACTAGCACTGCCTTAAAATTGATGTTACTGCCCACAAACTCACTGTCTTTTATAATGTCAAAACGCTTATTAAACGGTGGATTCTTGAGGTAGCGGTTAAAGGGAACCGAAAGTCAAAAAAAAATTTATTCCTATGTTGTAGCCCGTACAATTTAATACAGAATCGCTTATTTGCAATTAAAATTAATGCGATATTATTTTTAATATACTATATTTAAAACGTCAATTTTAGCCGGTCGCTCGCTCAATGTAAATCGCCATATTTGCTTTATAGAGTCACGTGACCCACCATGTGTGACGTTACACTGCGCTGATCAGTTTCCGAGACCAGCGACCGCTACCTTTTTCTTTTGCTTGCTGATAGTATATAATTGAAATTTTTCTTTGATCCATAACAAAAAAAACTTTTATTGTCTATTACGAGCTTCTTTACCATTGATGGCCTTTCACAGTTTTCACGACAAATTCCTTTCGATTCTACATAATTATATTTTTTTTAGGGACCGATAATTGCAGCGCAATTCTCACCCGTTACTTATAAACAAATACATAGACAAAGTGCGAAGATTAATTTCAATTTACGTCAAAAGTATTTGTGCAGCATTTGCAAGTAAAACACATATTTTATAATTGATGATCACGGACTTGTACCGTATAATTTTGAGCCCGAGTACATGGAGAAAGAACTGCATTTTCTAGAGAAAATTATACAATCTAAATAGACCCCAGATCCCTCTTTGTAACATGGGGAGAAAATAAAAATGATCGTGTTAAAATCATTTATTTGTTATCGCTTCATATTGTTATTGATTGTTCTCTTTTTCAAGTTTTACCGAGTAAATTTTGATACATGTGATGCAATAAATTTACATGTGGTTATATCTTGTGTTTTCTGTACGTACTAAAAGTGCCCCTAGAATGCACAGGACGCAATGTTAGATTTCATTTTTTTCGGGGGAACCCCCCTAGCACAACTGTGCGTATACTTCATTTTTATCCGGGTACGCCTTTGCATAGAAAAAACGTTTCATCAGAGTACAAAATTTTTGTCATCAACAGCAAAAATGATATATTTTCTTTTTTTACCAACATTTGTAGGGGTGCTGGAAACTTTTATTTCGTATGTTTTTTACTAAGGTATATTTATGTTAGATGACTAAATAATATTTTTATGCAAACTTGATCATACATTATAATGTTACTCGAAGGTTAGTGACAAAATAATGTTTATGTATAAACTTTATATCGGCCTATCATTCATTAAATATATGGTTAGTTTTAATCACAGTGATATATTCATATGTAAATTACCTCGATCGTGCAAATCCAAAAATGTTGCATAATTCAAATTTGGCACTCTGCATTTTGTTGTGTAATTATCAAATGCAATTGACCAGTGTGCAATATACAATAATGTGTGACAAGTAAGATTGTTGACAGGGGATCGCCAATTAACAACAAACCATATCGCATCTTTTGTTGTGAAATATGCCCTTGGGCTATATCCAATCAAGTTCCTTCAATGGTTAGAACCACGCTAATTATTTTCCATGGCAACGTTGTCAAAATGAGATATTGTTTGCGTTTTAATTTTATTGAAAGCGAAAATTTAATTTTAAGGAATTTAACGAAGATCTCAGCTTTCAGTGTTCCGCAACATGTAAGTATCTTCTATATTATCTTTTTCGCATTTACTGTAACAACATGATTTTTTGAAAATGCCAGGACTTTATATAGACTAGAATCTAGATCTAAAAAAACAAATCTGTGTCTTAAATAATAGCATATGGTCCTGTAATAAAATACGTTGCGTTACAGTACTTTCAACCTAACATTCTCGTAAAATGATGTGTTTCGGCATGATTTAGTTATACGAGAAAAGTTGTGCACTTGGGAAAATCTATCTCAAGATGGCATAAGTGTGAAACATTAAATTCTTAATCGTAATATTAGAAACTTAAAGAAAATGATTAAAATATATAGATCATTTCACAAAGGCCGAATGTAAAATGCATTCTGTCTAGTCATGCATGACATTTCACCGAACGTCATTAAACAATCATTTTCAAGATATTTTTTTAAAGAAAACCTGACATTAACATCGCTAAGGCATTGTAATAAGTAAACATGTACAATGTATTATATGAAATGGTTTGCCTCAAATCGGCCGACATCCAGTTAGCAGGTGCGTGAAAGACATCGATGTACTTCCGTAATTTAGACAGCGCAGTGTTACGTCACATCTGGTTACTTGGCGCAGGCGCAATAAGGCTTTAAAGCTATCAATGGCGGCGTCCTTAAACCAGATGGAATCCACGCAATTTCAATGAAAAATTGAATAAATCATTAAAACGCAGTTGACAACATTCAAACGCATTTTCGGAAATGAAATGAAATGACAGGCTCGTTTGAATTTCGCTGTCGAGTTTTCTGACTTTCGGTACCCTTTAATGCCGTGGCGTATTCCCTCCATTGATGTTATTTTGTATGAGGTACAATCAACGCGTCGTAAATCCATATAAAAACGGCCCAAAGCGTTATCCAAATCTGACACTGAAAAGGTTTCAAAGTCCGCATTTTCACCTTTTTCGGTCAAATATTCTTTAAAAATCTTCGATGCAAACTTATTTATTTTCAAAGTTTTCTCCGCGTTAAACCGCCTTTCCCCCCGTTCAGCTGCTGAAGTTGTTCTAAATCTGCTTGCGGAGCCCATTGTCAGATTATTTTCATTTCGTCTGCTGTTGATTGACAAGGTGAAGGTCGTAAAGGGAAATAACTCGGTTGTTCCTAATCCCCGTACCGTACCCGTACTGTTAACAAGTTTGTTTTAAACGCGGTAATCGGTACCAACCGAATATTTGTTATAATTCATATTGTTGTGGGGGAAAATAATGATTAAAAAGACGATTTTTGTTGAATGGCAGCCATTTTGTTCTTATGTGCCAATAGTGGGTCAGCTTCTAACCCAATATAGAAAAATAGTGGGTCACCATGTGACTTCTCTTATCCAATGAAAAGACCAGAAACTAGTGGGAGGTGAAATAATACATATTTTCTCCTACATTTTACCCTTATAAGAGACGCCTGTACATGACTGTTGGTACGGGTGCTGTGAGGTGGGGCTCATACCGGTCACTTAGCTAATAACATGACGCATGCGATCACAGATTAGTTATCACCTTTCTTTCGATCGGAGCCGCCATAACATTGGCAGGAGACTATTCTGATCTCGTATGTGTCAAGCTAGTATATTATTTTGCTATTTTTCTACCCTCCAGACATGCAAGTCGTCTCCATTTTGCTTGCCACTTACAATAAGTCCACCTAGGATGCTTGTGGTTTGTGAAGTGGGTGTGTGGGTTTGAGTGTTTGCCGAGCAGTCCATTGTGTAAACAGTCATTATCTATATTTTTTCATGGTATCCTATATTTTTGATAAATTCGAATACGGCCAGGCGAATATCTTGTGCTACTTCTTTTGGTGGATCTAACAAAGTTTTTTCCGTCATGGCTACTCATTCTAATTTTAAAAGTTTTGTTTCAAATATTTTCCTTTCTTCAGAATATAGTGGGCAGTGAAACATTAGATGGCTAAAATTTTCTATTTCGTTACAGTGTTGACAGTTTTTGTCGTCTACATATCGGTCCTCTTTTAAATAGCTAGTAACTTTAAAAGATAGGTCACTAACCTCATTTAAGTAATGAACGCTTTATTAAGTACACCCTCGGAAGTAGTGAAAATGACCACTATCTCAAGCCTCCCAATGATAAAACCTCTTAATTTGGAAATTCACCATTGTGTTATATTTCGACTGTTAAGCAAGTTCACCCTTCAAATATATCATGGAGATAAAATAGTTTTGGTTAGAAAGTCTTTTTCCAATAACTTGGATGGGACGGTATTGGTGGTTGAGGGCCATGTGTATAGTATCACTGAAGTAAGACAGATCGCTCAGTGAAACTTGAATTGATCATAATGTGCACACAGTAAAACAATTGCACCGAACGACTTTAGTAACGCAACATGTTTTGTGAAACAATATTAAATGAAAACTTATTTAGTATACACATTTAATCTAGTATCACTGTTGTGTCCAAATTTAATAGAAATCCAACCATGATTTACACAAATTTCGTTGCTTAAAAATGTATCACCCTACAATTGGCCTGCATTCACGCTAACTGCGGCTATACCAATTATTGAATATTTGTGATTTTGGACCTGTAGGGTGTTGAAGCAATGAAATTTGTGTTTATCATGATTGGATTCCTATTAACATTAGACACAACAGTGATACCTAAATAAATTTCATACTTAATAAGATTTTATTTAATGTTTTTTAATAAAACGTTTTTACAGAGTTTTTTTTCAAGAGTTCCGATATTTAAGTCTTTTAGTGTACAAACATTTAGAAAATATATATGATTCGAAAATCATGTAAGAGGTTTTAGAACCCAGTCTTTGTTAAATGTTGACTATTGTGGCCCTTATTAAAGAGAGGTTATACATTTTCTAAATATATCTATTTTTAACTATAGATGTATGTAAAGATAAATGTAACTGCTTAAAATATTTCTTTTTATGATCTGTTTAAAAACTTTATTGTTCGTCACAATTAATTAAATGATATTAAAGAACGAAATTATTTGATAAATTACATGTATAAAGAATAAAAGCTACCGCGATTGCCTTCAATATTTTATCTCAGCACAACACAACACAACACGACATAATACAATACCATACAGAGGGGTTCCTTATTTTACCATTTTATATCATTATCCTTTCTGAGTGATATATAAAAGGTCGAATAATGCCATAAACATTTACCTCTATATGGACAGATAGAAAAGGTCTTCGTGCTTGAACTGATTATTGTTATTCAACTTTGCCACTTCAATTACTGTTACTCTTTTCAAACTCAAATGTTATATGTTTCAGAAACAATCAATTTTTGATAAGTAGACATAAAACATCGCTTTTAATGTCATTAAATTGTGCTTCATTTCAACTACTATTGTATAAACCGTTAAAATGTATATTCATAAAACTATACTGACTCGAAAACGATAAGCACATTTGACATTACAAATGTAACGAAAGGTAATAAACTTGTTCTATGTACGAGGCTGCTGTCTAAGAATTATATTCTTTATCCATTCATTTTACTTTACAAAACTACAATATACTGATTTGCTGATTGCCCTAGATACTGCATCAAATTTCAAATCGGCAAAAGTAAGTGGTTAGCCTACAGGGTAAGTGGGTAACCCTATCGAGTAAGTGGGTAAATGAGCTGAGTAAAGAGAGTAAGGTTGATTTGGTAAAGGTGAAAGTTCTGAAATCAGTATAAATTAACAAACAAATAATGAGTAATGGGTAACCGTTAATATTCAAAGCCCAAGTAGCCATTCAGACACTTAGAATAACTTGTAGTAATGAAGCATGGACAAAAATGTCTTACCTGCACGCTGCAGAAAATGTTTCGAGTGAGATGTCGACTTTCAATTATTTTAACATGTGCTTAGGGCTTTTGACATAATGACTATAAATGTTTCGGTCTAATCCAACCATTACGTTACAAGGTGGGGATATTTACTTAAGAACTGGACGAAAAGTGTCACGTCTTCCTTGTGTAAACTATAGTTTTTACGCAGTAAAGCATAAAATGACTTCCTACGTGTAGCTTTGCGTACAGATTAGGTAATTGAGAACATTTCACCTGTGATTTTTCGTCATTGTGTGCGTAAATTATAGGGGATCTACTTCAGAAATTGTATGTACGCATTACCTTTAACATTCCGCTGTTAGCCCATTAATCTTCCGGTGAAATGGCTGTGCTCTGACAGTTTAGCAAAGTAACAAGCCTACAAGTACATTATAATATATATAAAGGATTACATCATCGGGATACTTGTAGTATTAAAGCATACGAAATGAAGTAATGAAATAACGATTTTCTTCATTAGTTGGCAAACGCGCAAAAGTCTTATCTCTCCTCACGTAATTCAATCGTATACAAATAGGATTACATTGCTCGGCTAAACCTTGCAAACATACGAAATACGATAAGGAAATTACAATTTTCAAAGGAATAGAATGGTGTAATCTCTCATGTGACCTGACTGATTGCCCTAATACTACGGTTGTGGTCTTGAAGACAATAAATAGCAAACGTCTACAGGTTCATGTATAATATAAAAATAGGATTAAATTATGAGGAAAATATAGCATGAAAACATAATGCGGTAATACAATTTATATTTTCTTCATACTTTTCTGCATACGTGCATACGTTTTAGCTTCTCTAGTGACCTCATTCAGTTTGTTACAATTTTGGCTGCGATCTCAAACTGTAGCTTAGATACAAGCCGACACACATATGTGCCATCTTAAAACAGGACTTCATCATCCAAGTAAATATAGCAGAACAACTCTCTTCGAAATTTGTCTTACGCGCATAATATTATGTCTATCCTCCTCTGTAATCGGCCAATTTGAATGGTTGTAGGTTTACAATATGTCTATTACACAGACCTATAACACATATAAAGTAGTCTTATCAATGGGGGAATACACATATGAAAAGTGGTAATAAAACGCCAAAGGGTAAGCCGTTATGGTCATATTTCCCTGATCTACTTTCGTTGTTTTTATTTTTGCTTTTCGCCTAATTTTAACCAGTACCCAGAATGCATATCCATTTTTGAGAATACTAGCCAGTAAGGGAATTAATTGACCAGCGACATGGGAAAATGAGCCTTCGGACAAAATACTTGGAAACTAGCTTTCTTGCATATTTTGAACAAACAATATTTCAATATACATATTGGAAAAATATACCAAATTTCAGGTCATCAATTGAAAAGGTTGGAAAAAACATTGAAACTCGTTTACAAAACTGCACAATCAAGAAAGTGGGTCATAAGGTCATAGTCTAGGTCATCTTGGTTAAATATATAAATTTGTTTGCAAAACTGTAAACATTATTCTTATTTCGTTGCTATAGTTTAGAAAAATGAAAGTAGAAAAAAAAAATAATAATAATAATATCAAACAGGGAATGCCAACAGATCTAGGTCAAGTTCATCTTAGTTAATGTTCGAAATCTATTTGCAAAACTGCATACATATTCCTGATTTCAACACTATAATTTCATTAAACTATCATTCGGTCAAAAGAGTGGGACAAATTGTAAACCGGGGGCCATAACTAAAACAGCCATGGGATAATATTTGATTTTTTGTCCATTGCTATAACTTGATCTGTTATGACAGTTAGATTTTCTACCAGAAAGATGATAAGATATGACAAAAACAGATTCGATTTTTTGTTTGTTTTTGTTATCATCTGCGTTCTGTTGCTATGCCATGGCGACCCTTAAGCAGAATTGATGCTTCCTCCCAAAGACAGGGTTTTCGTCATGGTCGGACCATCCGACCACCAATTATATATTGATAGACAATTCAATTCAGTGTCAAGATGGTGTGGTGGTGATTATCTTGTCTTTAACTTTTGTTTCTCTGAATTACTTTTGTCTTTGTTATACAGTGCAGTATGTGTGTTCAACTACATGGTAAAGATAATTCATTTTTAGTTACTGTTATGTCTTTTTCCTTAGTGTTCGTATCTTTTTATTTATATCTTTTGTTACACTTCACATAAATGTCAACCAAGATTCTACTCATTCTAGCTCCAGTGCTTGGAGACAACAAGATGTTAGATCAACAAGAATGTTCAGCTCTGATTCAGTTATTTTACTTATGTACGAATATATCCGTGACTCTCTCTTATAGATGAAAAGATATCTACAAATAACAAATAAGTTTTACCTTTATCGTTTAACAGCAATGCATGTTACTGTGTTGATTTAAAGTCATATTCAGACAGTTCTCCCGCAGTCGTGATAGTAAAATAGGCGGCCGTAGTTAAGACGTTACCTTAAGCTTTCATAATAGATAATGTACCCTGATCAAGTCTGCGTCAGAGTTTTATTCAATCCTTCCAACAGACTGACAAACATTCGAGATACATGTATATGAAAACATAGCAGAATAACCGACTGTCCTGCAATTGACCAGGCTGGACAAGACTGATTACCTGATTGTTTTATATAAGTTTTGAAGTGTAATTAGTGATTAACCAAATGAATCATTTGTTTTGTTAAGGCGGACAACATGACTAACATCTGTCATATATATATAAATGAAAATAATGACACTATATGAGTTTTCTATTTGTATTCACTATATCATCAGGGCAAATATAGCATACAATATCCCGGAAAACTATATGAAAAATGTTAAACGATGTGCCGGAAAAAGTAAATGATAAAAAAATGAAAATAATGACACTATATGAGTTTTCTATTTGTATTTATATGTGTGTATATATATATGTATGTCTATAAACATGAGTTATGATTTTACTTAGTTGCTGGGTATTAAGAAGCCTATCGTGCTATACTTTCAGCCTGTCTATAGAAATGGTGGAAATTCTTAAATACTTAGTTATATATATATATATATATATATATATATATATATATATATATATATATATATATGTGTGTATTTTTAATTAAGAAATAATCACATTTCAGCCTATGTGTTCAAAAGGTGTGTTCAGGATATGAGTAGCACACATATTGATCATTAATATAAAGTATGTACCGCGTGTACACGATTGTCTTCGCGCGCGACACGAACGCTACACGCTCTACGCACGATTAACCGTGTGGCCAATTCGATTAATTTAAAAATAAGTATCACGTAGAAAAGTTTATAGCTCGGATAATTCAATAATCGTGAAAAGTGCAATATGTCAAATCAACACACACACAACTTGTACATGTAGCAAATCCACAGACAGATTTAGCCGCAAGGAGAATCTCGCACTGACAAAAAAGCAAGTATTTACCTTTTGAAGTTGTAAGTGTATAAGTACATTGTACATATAGTTTTTCTAATATTACAATATATCTCATCTTAAACACACATAAAAGCAGAAAATACCAGCTTGTTTTAATACCCCGTTTAGTTACCAGTTATTGAGTGAAAACGAAAGTGGTAGGGATACACAGTCTAGCAACTTAGTTAAATAAATAATTTCTTTAGTGACACTATGTTCAATGGAAAGCAGTTTAGTTAATATTTACAAAGTAAATAAAATGCTGTTATGATTAACAAAACATTTTAAAATGTACTTTCACTTTATACAGTAGGCCTATGCCCAGCTAGCAATCTATATGGGACCCATATGAGTCCCTTATGGGCACCTACATGGGTCCCATATGGGCTGCCAATATGGGACCCAGATGGGGAGTGCAATCAGGTTCCTTATGGGTCCCATATAGGCTGCCTCATAAACATGCAAAGGACCCACATGGTCAGCTGGGCAGCCCAGATACTTCCATTTTGGACAAATTTTGCATTTCTTGGCTAGATCCATTTGCATTTACTTCAATTTTAAGTTTGCCGGACTTTCAATAAACAACCATTTGTCTGAAACATCGGACACAAACATGCGAAATTATTTAACCTTGGATGTAACAGCACGGGCATAAATCTTGTACTTCCATTTTAATATTTTTATGCTTTAACTCTTTCTTTTTCCTGACACAGAGAGATATTATCGGACAAAGGACTATATTATAATATTATCCTGCAAGAAAACAACACACTATATGCTTTAACACTAAAACTTTATTAAGTAATCTCATGTATGGTGCTTATAATCAGAATAAGAAATGAATTAAAATTCAACCTTTAAAACAAGATATTTGAAGAGAAAAGTCTATGTAAACTACATGTCATATATTTATAATAGTGTATCATAATACAAATCCAAATTTCTAAAATCAAGAGACATAACTGCAATAGCCAATATCACCCACTACTGTAGCTTACATTCTGTAGACGTCTTGTGCGTGAATTTTAATATCATCAAAGAAACATTTGTTTTAATACTTACGTATGTAAAATTAGAAGTGCACTAAATAAACATCCCAGGAAACTGTGTTTTTGTAAATCCACGGAATTTAATTTTGACAAACATAGTTTAAATTTAAAAATACTGAAGTTTTTACATTAGGTATTACTTTGGTACACTAAAGTAGCAACATTTAATGTAATACTGTGTATAATTTGTAAATTTCTTCTTTCTCTTAAGCCCTTTCATCTTGTATTCCCTGGCCAGCTGGTTTGACACGGCCTCCTTCATCAAGCGGTCAACCGTTTCACGCACGTCCGCCCCACCAAACATGGAAAGATTCATCACCTTAAATAAATGCATAAACTTGTTTTTAAATATATATTTTAACACTATGAATTTTCAAAATTATGTTGTGCACATGGCTATTATGGCATATTTAAAAGAAATAACTGTGGTTACTGAATGAACCATTTAATTAAAACATGACAGCTTTCAGTTCCACAATTAATGCAGCAAAGTTTGTGTCCACCATGCAATATTTTTCCACATTTTTCCACATAAACATAATAGAATGATTAAACATACATGTGCTCACAACAGACCATTATGTTTCTTGGCATTTAGGTCAATGTAGTTTGTTCAGAACATTTATAGGTACAAAATGAACTAAATTTATTTACTAGGCCCAATATTCTGCCCATGGGATGGCGTTCCAGATGGACGTCGTAGTGGAGTTACCTCCGAACCGGCCTCCCCACTTCATTGCTGGACTCTCGCAGTGCCTGTGTCATTAAAAGAGGCGGAGGTGAAAATACGCCTCCAACAGGTGTCTGTGTCGCTGTTGTGTCTGGGGCAGGCATTTCAAATTGTGGTTGCCTACTCTCAGTGTCCCCCTTTATAAATAAACTTTATAAATAAATAAAGGTCCCATATGGGTCCAATATGGGTATACCCATATGGGCTTGCCCAGAGGTAGCCCATATGGGACCCACATATGCTTGTTTGCTGGGATAATACAATCTAAATGTATATTTATTGTTTTTAAAAGGTTAAGGTACATGTAGTTTTCAGATTATAAAATTTAGAATTATTTTATATTCATTAGCTATTTAATATTTTTAGTATGAATCTAACAAAGACAAAGATCTATTTCTTAAGATTTTAGCATTGTCTTTATCTTTTGCAAGGCTGCTCTCATTCCCAACTGTTTATTTGCAAAGAAACCAGCAGTCAGACAGGTTAATCACCAAACAAAAATATGGAGCGTATTGATACTAAACTTATTAATGTTTTTACTTCAGTGATAAGTTGACCGCACTGTCATAGAAACGGAATATTACAAGTATCTCCCTTACACGTCGGATCAAAGGAACATTGTATAATTATAGGTGAATTCAAAATTTCCCGATAATAAAGCCTCCGCTTACAAGGAAGACAACAGTATAAACTGAATTATGGACAATATTCTTTACATTTTATGAATAATGATGCATAATTCAAAATCGCAAAAATCAGTATCCAGAAACAAAAAATACACACATTCCCTCAACAGAAAAGAAACACTAATTCTAATGGACATAACTTCCGGGACCATGCATTCAACACCAATGTACTGAAATAGTTAATGGGTGGTCCAATATAATAGTTTTTTGGACAAGATACATATTTTAACGAATAGTCAGTTGTATAAATATAGACCATGTTCCATGATGAATGGGAGCGCTGGACATGATACTGGATCATGAGCTGACATTAATTTTGCTGTGTTAGATTATGTTGAAAAAAGATTACATAGAATAGGATTCTCTTTTGAATTTTTGTGAAGGATGCTGGGTATTTGCATGTGCCGATTCTGTTTAATGAGACTGTAATTGTTGATGGATTCAATATATTCTTATTTGGTTTGGAAAAATATTAGATCTACTGTCAAGAAGTTTTTGGACAAGGTATTTCGCGATTTTTTAGTAGACTACTACAGTACAGTATCTAATCACAGTGCCAGAATATCCTCATTAGCTTATTTCTTACACTAGTGTATTACTGACCCGTTGAATACATAAAATAAACAACTGGTTTATTACATTCATGCGCCATTGGTCATGTTATAACCTGCAATGTTTTGTTCTCCATTATCTCAATAAGGATTCCCAGGACGACATTGATGCCGAGAAACTGACTTTTAACGTAAGATGAGGGTTTCAATTTGGTCCTTGTTTTGAGAATTTTAAGTGCTGATAATTGAGCAGGTAACGTTGTCAACGTTATCTAAGGGGGATAATCTACTGAGGTGACAATGTCTTAGTTAGACTTCATAAAAGCTGGAGCAGCTATGCATGCTGCGCTGGTTGGACTTGCTTCACTTATTGGACTGTCTGCACTCCTCGGACTTGCTGCGCTATATGAACTTCCTGCCGCACTTCAACTTGCTGCGCTTACTGTACTGGACTTGCTGCGCTATTTGGACTTGCTGCACTTCTTGGACTTGCTGCACTCCTTAGACTTGCTGCACTTCTTAGACTTGCTGCATTTCTCAGACTTATTTCGTTTTCTTGGACTTGCTGCGCTCCTTGGACTGCTGCACCCCTTGGACTTGCTGTACTTCTTAGACTTGCTTCGTTTTCTTAGACTGGCTGCACTCCTTGGACTTGCTGCGTTACCTAGACTTACTGCACTCATAAGACTTGCGAACCAGATAGCGCGACGCTATTACGACGTCCCGATACAAATAATGTCGTCAACGTAAATAAACATATCTGTGATTTTTTTGTGAAAAAAAAAATGCATTAAGGGGGGTCACTGCTGAAATTCAAAATAACAAGAAATTTTATTGACCTTGTTTTTTATGGAGACTAACATATTGTTGTTAATTTCTGGAAAAATAATGATGGGCCAATGACTTAACTTTTTCGCAATATTAATCTTTAGTGATACACTATCAGATAAGGTACTTAATGCAGAATTAGCTAGAATTTTCGTATTGTAAACGTTTATGTATGTGGTGTATGTTTCAGAATAGGTATCAAATTTTAATCTCTTCTCATGTAGTATGTCAGACTTTAGGATGAAAAATTAGAGATAGTGGTATTTCTATCATCATCTGAATAAATATTACGCTCCTTATTATTACCCCACCCACTTTACTAAAATTCATTTTTTTCAATTTTTGATAAATGAATATTTCATGATAAAGGAATAACAAGGTTTTTCAGATATTTTGCCTGCAGTTTGATTAAAACCTTTGTTTTAGAATTCAAAAATAAAAAATGGGGGTGAATGTGCATAAAAGAAAGAAATTTAATAAAAACTGACACAAAATGTGTTTTTTAGATTTCGACGAGCTTTGAGATATGACGGCATAGATCTGTAACAAAGAACTGTAAAAGAAACTAGTTATTAATAAATTGTTATATCCTAACAATTCTTTTTGTAATACAGTTTGAATTAAGTAAATATCTTAAACGGTTTAAACGGAGAAATGACTATTTTTGTACCCCTACCCCCATTCTGGCATATAACAAAATTTGTCAATTTAGTCACAAAATGTGAGGTCAAAATATTTTTTCTCAAAAATATTTAATTCTTTTACACTAAAATATTCCTATTGTGCCTAAGTTTACTGCTACATAATTGTTTTTTCCAGTTAACTCATCATTTTTGAAATATAACAAATGTAAATTTCCGGAAGTACAAAAATCGTAAAACCTCACCAGTGACCCCCCTTAAAATGATTTACTACGAAATAAAATAGAGTTATTCTTGACACAATCCCTTTCTCTAATCAAATACTTGATTTTCTTTAACTATTTATCGAGAATATAACTCATTCTACTGCTTCCAATTCGGATGTACTTGAACTCTGATGATGAGATTGGTGGCATATCAAGCATATTCACGTCGTTCACAGGCCCAACTTGTCTCTCTACAATAGATTTGATGATACCTGTACATACTGGTAGACATTCCGGCGGTCTTCGGTTTTAGGTAGAATCTTTTTGTTGCGCCAATTTTCCTTTTACCAGTTGCCCAACTGCATAGCTTGCCATAGGAGTCGTCCTCTTTCTGCATGGTTGTAAGAAACCCGCTTTTACTCTCCTTATTGCAATGTGGTTCTTGTACTGCCAGTGTCTTCAGCTGCTGCTCTCTTTTGTTTTGCGGTACTCTAGTCGTCACCTCAGCTGTTATATCTGAAACATGTCTCTCCATCCACCCTGGGTTAGGTTTGTCCAGCACACCAGGGATATTTCCCAGAATCAAATCACAAATTAACGATTTTGGAACCATGGCTTAAAGGTCGCCTGTTAAGTCGGGTGTATTCACATGTATCCTGGCTGTTGGCGCGACCTTGGCGTGACCATCGATCGTTATCATCGCTTTCTGTTTCTCCAGAAACTGACTCCCTACGTATTGCTGCCGATTCGCAGCCGGTACCCTTAACACCTTCACTTCTCTTGTACTAACAAACGTTTTTGTATAATTAGATTCTTCTCCCCTTCCAATATTTCCATGACGCACCCGCCTGAAATTAACAGGAGTAACTCTCCATTTGAAAGTTTAAGTTCTCCGCTCTCTGTGCACTCCTTCAACGCATCACTATGCATTTGAACATGTGCACATGCGGCCGATATTTGTCTGTCCCTTCTTCTCCCAGCAAATTGTTTCTGTCTTCAATATTTTGCGAGATGACCTATGCAATTGCTCATTTAGCAAATTTTATTTCTGCTGTAATCTCTGGCATCTCTAACTGGAAGCGTTGACCAATTACCTGTCAGTCCTCTATCTCTGCCTTGTTCAAACTCGTCTGGCTGTTGATTTATACTTAATGACGCATTATTTTGGAAAATCTTTCCTCCATGCGCCTCTGAGTACAACTCAGCGACTTGCGTGACTTCCGCTATCGATCGGGGTGCTCTTTATTTTATGAACAACGCTTAATCTGTTGAACAACTTTTGATGAATTGTTATCGTACTATTAAGTCACACAACGATTCATATGTGTCTTCCACTTTGGCTATTTCAAATTATCTTAATAAGTATCTTCTCAGTTTTGCTATGTATTAAAGAACAGTCTCCCCTGACTCCAGCTTACTCGTTCGGAACTACATTTTGAAACCTTTTTCGGTGAACTGGTATCTGTTTAGTACCGCTATCTTCAGGGCTTTGTAGTTGCTTGCTTCTTCTGGGGTCAAACTGGGGCCGTATTTATAAAGAATCTTATAATTTTCCTTAAGATTTTTTTATCTTATAATTTTTATCTTAGCTAAGAAATAACCTTGAGTTCTTATTTATAAAGCAACTTAGAAATTTCTTATTGAAGAAAAATCTAAGAAAATAAATTATCTTAGTTTAATATAAGAAAAAAATCACTTCCGTTTCTAAGGGTTTTTCCAGGATTTCCTTGTGTAAATTTAGTAACGATGACGTAATCGTCAGCGCTTGCGCTTACTCACGCACGGCAACATGGCGGCTCTGAGGAGTATGATCGTATACCTCTCAATGAAATAAAATATTTCGGCTTTTATCGTTGATTCAAGTGCGCGTATTGATGACATTCGCATGGAGGCGAAGAAGGAAAGAGAAGGAAACTTTTCAAGGCAGGATTGCCTGCTTTTGACGGAAGTAATGGCACAGCCATCCAAAATAAACGATGGGCTAACTAACCACCAGTTGGCAAAGCATCGCTTTACCATTGGTATTTAATTGTAGTCATCTGATATGAATTATAAATATATATATAGTGATAGGTATACATTTGATGATTTGTGTATCTGGGTAATCTTCCAGATAAAATTACAGTCATACTTAAATGATGTCTGAACAATTCCCTGATTCTTTATTGAATTCACAAGACCACAAAGCCTTAGAATTGATGAAAGACCAAGTGCTGAAATCTGTGCAAGTCGGCTATGTTCAGACCATGAATTTTAATTTTGCCAGTGCAGGCTACTTTATTTTATCTCTGTATTTTGCACTGGTGGGAATTGAACTCATGACCCTCTGATACTGCACCTCCACACTTGGTTCATTATATTTATGGTCCAAACATGTTTTTTGGCTAGGAAACTCTTTGATAGTGTGATGATTCTGTGAGCTGAAGGCCATGATAGACTCGAGTCACAGTTAGAAAACATTTTTCACAACCTGTAATAACAGGTGCAAAACATTGATAACAAATAACTGTAGTGCGAGATACTGCTGTGGTACCTTGAGAAATGGTTCGATGAATGCAAACACTTGATAGTGTATTTAAAAGTAGCTTGCCAAGTGCCTATATAAATCTATTGCCTTTGGGACCGTGCAGTTTCATAGCTCATTTTGTATCGTAAAAGTCCCTGGGTGCCACTCCCATTATAGCAATTGTTATTTTATCACTTGTTGATATTTGTCATAGGGCACCTCATAATTATGGTAAATGTAGATGGCAAGATGGACTCAGTGCCATAGCTTTTGACATGGCAATGGGCATGGTTCTCAAGTTTTTCAAAATTTAGGAATTAGGTTTAAGTTCAGATATATCCCAAACATTTTTAATTGTGTAGTTGTTGGACAGTTTTATGACAAACCAGTTGAGTTGAAACAGCTTGTGTGAAGAGAAAACAGTTGCCAAATTTATATTTATTTATTTCAAACTACAAAAGGATTCATTTTCATGAATAAAAATAAGATTTAACATATAAAAGTACAGCAAAATGTAAACTTATAAAATTTACATTAATTTTGTGACTTAAACATGTACACAGTTTCTAACGGCAACAAACATTTTTGGACTGAAACCTTATACTGAGATGATGAAATTGTTTCAAAGCAAAAACCACCTAATTTTACATATGGTTGCAACAGTACTGTCAAAATCACTAACAACTTAAAATCACTAATAAGTTAACCTCATTTAAGGGTACAATGTGCTATAGGTGATAATTAAAACACATTTTTATTTAACTACTGTATACATGTTATTATACCATTGCAAAATTTATTTGATGTAACAAATCACAAAGGGTAATGTATTAAAATATTCAACATAGGGCAGACAATTGCAACAAAATGTCAGCTCCTATTGCATGTCATATGGATGGACAAATGGATGCATAAACAGACAGATATGTAATATATTTAAGGACAAAAGTTTTGTACGGTTCGAAATTGTTAAATCAAAATCTAATTGAACGTTACTTTTAATTTTTTATTTGCCAATTTATATTTTGAGACTACGTGCAACATCACAGGGTGTTTAGAATTCTATACAGAAGCATTCAATTGACCGTGACTGCATCAACCATGAATTTCACATTTATCTAGGTTTTATGTACATGAAACTTATTATCACAAAAATTGCAAGTGAATTCTTTTACCAAAGGATAGTCCTTACAAAAGGCGTAAAAATTTAAACAAATACTAAGCGTAAGTTGTTAAAATGAATCTTTTAAGACAGCGCGTTTTATGTAGACTTAAGTGAGCCTACAACACATCTTGCATGTGTGTAAAACGTCTACGAACAGAATATTCGACTTCACAAACATTGAAAATTTGTAAATTGATTCGAAAATGAGGAAATTCTTATGCTTTTCAAATTAAGAATAAAATATTTGATTTAATTATACCGTACAGAACTTTTGTTAGATAGAGTGTTGTTTGCAAGGATAATTACGTCAATTCGAGCAGGCATAATAATAATAACAGGAGGGCCACGATGGCCCTTTATCGTTCACCTTGCTAACTCAAACTAGATTTTATCAAGGTAATCGTAATGACTAAGTTTCATAAAGATCCCAATGAAAAATGCAACCTATATTGCACACACAAGGTGTCTCTATGATTTGAACCCATGACCTACTTTTTGACCTCAGATGACCCATATTCGAACTCGACCTACATTTTCTATGATTTGACCCAGTGACCTTGGTTTTGACCTCAGATGACCCCTATATTTTATCAAGGCAATCATACTGATCAAGTTCCATGAAGATCCAATAAAAAATGCAACCTCTATTGCATGCACAAGGTTTTTCTATGATCTGACCCCGTGACCTAGTTTTTGACCCCAGATAACCCATATTCGAACTCGACCTAGATTCATATAGATCTAGTGAAAAATGCAGCCCCTATTGCATACACAACATTAAGTGTGGACAGACAGACGACGGACACCACGCGATCACAATAGCTCACCTTTACAATATACTGTTTCTCATTTTCAGTGTACATATATGACCAGCGACACGGGAAAATGGGCCTTCGGACAAAATACTTGGAAACAAGCTGTCTTGCATATTTGAACAAACAATATTTCAATATCAATATTGGAAAATTTCAGGTACCTCCGTCCGATACATACAAAACTACAACATTTTGAAATAGTATACCTAAGGCGTCATTGTTCACTCTAAAAATGACGTCACATGCCGAAATTTGACATAAAAAAAAACAAAAATAATATCAAACAGGGAATGCCACGTACCAAAAACGCAGCCTCCCCAAAACGAGCCCCACAGCACCCAGAAGTGCACACCACCAACACACACACACACGCACGCACGCACGCACGCACGCACGCACGCACACACACACACACAACACACACACACTTCATTCAGAAGATTCGCTATGAAGAAGTGCACACCACCAACACACACACACACACACACGCACACGCACACGCACACGCACACACACAACACACACACACACTTCATTCAGAAGATTCGCTATGATGATGACACTAATGTATTTACTATTAAAAACTCCATTTGCAGAATTAAGAGTTTTGTCTGTCAAAACTCACTTCAATTTACATGGGCCGTAAACTATTCCGGTAATCATTTCCTAACAGCATCATTTATTTTTGGTTGCAACATTATATACTCTTTCAATATATATCATATCTGGTGAACTATTTCATGTCTTCTTTCCACGATTTGCCTTATGTCATAGGGTATAGCCAAAATAGAAAAAAAAGAATCGTTTCTAAACGCTGTTGCCATAGTAATTGTCTTGGAGGATATTGAGCAAATAGTATGTTTCTGTTGAGGAAAATATAGTGGCTATCAGTTTTGTCATTGTTTTTGCATTTAAAGAGGGTGACAAAAATGTAAATTGTGTTGGTTTTTTTTATCAATTATTGTCGAATAATGTAACATATGTCCGAAGGTACATTTTCGCGCGTCGACGGTCATATCATTTTTAGGTCATCAATCTTGGGAAAGGTCAACAAGGCAATAATACATGCCAAATATCTACGCCCTAAGACAAAAACATATATTTTCTTAAAACAATGAAAAAAAAACCAAACAGATGTAAAATGTTTCTAATTGGCCTTCATTTCAGACTTACTAAAGGAAAATATGAAACAAATATTACACAAGAGGGCCAAGATGGCCCTATATTGCTCACCTGCGACTTATGACAATATATGACCAAACTTCAACTCTTAACTAAATATTATTAACACAAACACACTGTTTGACCTTGACAAGGCAAACCTTTTGACCAATTTACATGATGATTGGGTTGTAAATGTCACCTGTATGGCATACACAAGGTTTTTTAACCAGGTGGCCTAGTTTTTGACCTCAAATTACCCATCTTCAAACTCGACCTAAATTCTCTCAACATCTATTGCATACATAATTAAACTCGACCTAGATTTCATCAAGGCAATCATACTGACAAAGGTTAGTGAAAATCCAATGAAAAATGCAACTTCTATTACATACACAAGATGTTTTTTACAATTTTAACCCTTGACCTAGTTTTTGACCCTAGATGACCAATATTCGAACTCTAACTATATTTCATCAAGGCAAACATACTTACAAAGTTTCAAAAAGGTCCAATTAAAAATGCAACCTCTATTGCATACACAAAGTTTTTCTATGATTTGACCCTGTGACCTAGTTTTTACCCTAGATGACCCATATTCAAGGTCGACCTAGATTTTATCAAGGTTATTATACTGACCAAGTTCCATGAAGATCCAATGAAAAATGCAATGTATATTGCATACATAATGTTTACAGCATATCGCTTCCCGCGTTGTTGATGGTTTAATATAACATAATTGTTCTACTCTTTGTATATAAAGACAAATTTGTGAGTCATGTTAGAATGTATAATTAAACCGAAATGACCATAAATAAATCAAACTAGAAAATCAATCAAAACACATGAATACACAAATTAATGAATTTTGTATATAACAGAAGTTAATCCCTAAGTTAAATTGACTGCTTCCCATCAAAGAATGTTCTATTTTAACCTTAGGGAAATCAGGATGTGTACAGAACAAAGAAAAAATAGCATTTATCAGTTAAAATATTGCAGTAACATTTAAAACATTTAAATGTACTTGAAATAATATGAAAAAGTGCTCTTAAATGTTGACGTAATTAGACAACCTGAATACCCCAAACATGGAAATAATGCAAAAGCCCATTTCTATATTTCTTTATAAATATAAGAGTGTCAAATCAAGTCACCCCCACCCCCACCCCCCCCCCCCCGCCACCTGCAGCCCAAATTTTAACCAATGGGGTATTGAATTGAACAATCTTGGTACAGGTACAGTAAGCAATCCTACATGTTGAAAACATATTGTGGTACTGTTCTTAAATAGCTTGTGATTTTGAATATTTTTACTTATAGATTTGTTTACCGTTATATGACATTGCTTAAAAATGGATCAAAATAGAATTGTACATTTCAGGGATAACAAGTCATACTAAGAAAGACCTGTGGAAGGAGGTAGTATGTATTTTCAATACCTCTGCCTCCTCTCCCAGGTCTGAGGAAAATTGGAGAAGAAATGGTTCAATCTCATTTCTAAACATAGAAACAATTTGAGTGAGAGGTACATGAAAATGTCACTGATTCTTAATATTGATAAAGTATTAATTTCTCTTAATACCTTTGCTTAATTTGTTTTGAACGTGAAGTATCTCCTATAGTAGCAAACTGTTGTTATTTAAGAATTTCTTCTATAAATGTTGTCATTGGACTTTCTAGACATGATAAAACACAAAAAATGAAGTACTATACAAGGATTGGAAAAATACAGATGTTTTTAACACATATTGTTACACATGTGAAATTCCTATGTTATGTTAATTAATTGAGACTGGATACAAATTCTCTTTGTTTTTTTGTTAATATGTTAGTTATTTCAAATAGCCAAAAGATTGCTAATCACCAAGTAAACAGTTTCTTTATATAATGCCTTATAACTTTCCAAGGCAGCTCAAGTACTTTGAGAACTCTGAAATTCTGAATGATTGAAAATTCAACAGGTGTGAATTGAAACATAATAGTTATGAATCTAAGTAGTCAGAATTCCAAGTGACAGTATAAAACTACTTGTAGTGGCTATAGGAAATTTTCAGTTACATTGAGACATTTTTCAATACAAAAATAATTGTAAATACAATTAACAAATTGATTTGATGGTAATTTAAAAATGTCACACAAAAAGCGTTACACTTGTGACGTTTTTGACTACATATTTCACTGTAACTTTTCAACGGATAATGCTGCAGCTCTAAAATTTAGAACAATTATAGGCAAACAAACACTCCACATAATAGTACAAACATTATGCATATATCTGCTATTTATCTCATTAAAACATTGATTAAAGGATGCATTTTTGTACGGTATACCCATATACGGTCGCAAATGTAAAAAAATCACTAAATAGTTAACCCTTTTCGAACGCAGAATGTGTTTAAATGCAATAATTGAAACGCTGTTCAAATTTTGTGACGATATATACATTATCTTATAGTCGGAAATTTAGGCAACGCAACCAATCATAAATTACATTACGTCAATAACTGCATTAAAAACGTAACTTTGTTAAAAATTATTTATATTTTTTTAAAAGATAGCGAAAGCAGAGTTGCCTTCAATACATATTCAATACTACCTTTTTATCACCTATTTAGACTAGATTTAAATAAGAAATTCTTTATTTTTTCTGAATCTTCTATATCATAATGTGCAATATTTGACAATAAAATATTTGGAACAGGCACATGTTATATCAGACAGTAGCACAAGTACATGTGTATGCATAAAATTAATCACCATTGTGGTTGTTTTTTTTCAGTGATATAAGTGACATAGTTCTGGATTTTGAGACGACTGAAAGTCAAAATCCGGTGATCAGGAATGAGAGAAATTGTTCTAGTACCAGGTGCATTATTTTAATCATTGCTCAGAGATAGAAGAACATTTATGTCAGTTATTACTTATTAGTGGCTTATTCCTTTAACCACTGTTGTTCTTTTTATTTTGTATTATGCAAACCAAGCAACAATGTATAGCTTCTTTCCCTCTATATCTATATACGAAAAGTTGCGGATCGTGTTAGAATAAATGATAATGTAGTTCTGTAGTTAATGTACTTCTTGGATTAAAAATCATCATACTTTCATGTGAACAAACTATGCTTTTTGTTGTTGAGTCAATGCACATTTTTACACATTTTTCAGCAGGAGTTGTACATGTACGTGTACATGCCATTCAGTCATGGAGGCACAGAGTGTTAAAAATCTAAAGAAAAGAAAGTTTATCTTACAAATCAAGTAGTTTGAAAAAAAACTAAATGAACATTCAGTGTGTATGCAAATTAATAACATGTACACATCCTTGATATTATGTTTCGCATCAAGGCTGAGTCAGTGATTATTATTCAACTTTACAATATTACACTCTGTATTAGATCAATTGCACACATGATATGAAACAGGTAGAGCTAATACAAAGCATAACTGAGCCAATATGAGAAAAGCAGGGCCAATACGAGAAAACAGGGCCAATATTGAATTCAAGCATTCTGATTGGTTTAAAAGAGAAGGCCAATACGGAGAAGTCACTTCCGTTAGATTTTTAAAAGACGCCATTTTGTTTTGAGACTCATGTTGATATCGAAAATGACTGTAAAATTGTTATTTTTGAAATAAATATAGGGTTATGGGTATTCATTTTCTTAGATCATTTTCTATCCATCCATAACAGTTTTGGAGTAACATTCGAGAAAAAATTTATTTTCATTTTTTCATCCCCCTCCTATATATTTATTTCTTCTTACTTGTGTGAAAATGCGATTCAAACGGTGAGAAAATAAATCTACCATGTCCATTGAGTTGTGGATAAGGAAATCCCACCCTCGGGTTGAGATACGTCCAAAAAAACTCGGCAGAGCCTCATTTTGGTGACGTATCTCACAATGCAACGCATGGACATGTTAGATTCTCTTTATATTCTTGTTTATTTAGCCAATATTGTAAAGTTGAATAATAAAATTATCATTAATCAAGTGATTTCATATTGGCCTTGTTATTTGTCCGAGGGTGGTCGTATTGGCCCAAGGCCGAAGGCCAATACGACTGCCCGAGGACAAATAACAAGGCCAATATGAAATCACTTGATTAATAACATTATATTATTGATGTTACTTTAACTGTACGGTACAGTATCTACTATGCTCAATAATTTGGACTTTATACGCAAGTCATTGTTAAGTTTAAATTGACAGTTGAGCCTATATACTAACAGGTATCATTCATTACAATACTCATAAGCGTAATTTGTACAATTATTTTGTAATGTAGCTAAAGATAAATTATGCTTACATATAAATTACAGAGTCAAACGTATTTTGTTTTATAGTTCATGCAATGTTCTTCCGTATTCTAAAGTGTTAAACATATATTTCATATATATTCGTATGCATGTAGTAATTCGGACATGTTTAAGTATGTATTACTAAATATCGTCTCATGTATATACTCACACATTTTTTCGTATGTAATTGTATGTGTGTACATTTGTACATGTTAATGTTTTATGCTCTCCAGTAATGGAGGAAATAAAAGAATAAAAAAATTAAGGTTACAAACTATTTTTTCAGAACATTTCCTTTGAAGTATTAATAAACAATAACTCTTTTCCTCTAAATCAATGTTACTAATAGACTTTTTTGAATAAAAATTGTATATTTCCTTTAAACCACCCTACACCGGCCATTGTACATGTAACCTAGAAATGACCCAATGACCTAAACTCAAAACAGCAAGACAAACAATTTGACATGTTTGACAAACTTTCATGTAAACAACATTTTCCCTTGTTTTGACTTTGTAACCAACTTTCTTAATCCATTTCATTTTGTGTTCAGATGCACAGAAAATATTCCGAGTGTCTATGTGATCGGAGGCACAACTAACATTTCACATACAAATTAAACTCCCGTGTGTCTATGTGATCTGAGGCACAAATAACATTTCACCTACAAATATTATTCCGAGTGTCTATGTGATCGGACGCACAAATAACATTTCACCTACAAATATTATTCCGAGTGTCTATGTGATCGAAGGCACAAATAACATTTCACATACAAATTAAACTCGCGAGTGTCTATGTGATCGGAGGCACAAATAACATTTCACCTACAAATATTATTCCGAGTGTCTATGTGATCGGAGGCACAAAAAACATTTCACCTACAAATATTTTTCCGAGTGTCTATGTGATCGGAGGCACAAATAACATTCACATACAAAATTAAACTCCCGAGTGTCTATGTGATCGGAGGCACAAATAACATTTCACCTACAAATATTATTCCGAGTGTCTATGTGTTCGGAGGCACAAATAACATTTCACATAGAAATTAAACTCGCGAGTGTCTATGTGATCGGAGGCACAAATAACATTTCACATACAAATTAAACTCCCGAGTGTCTATGTGATCGGAGGCACAAATAACATTTCACCTACAAATATTATTCCGAGTGTCTATGTGATTGGAGGCACAAATAACATTTCACATACAAATTAAACTCGCGAGTGTCTATGTGATTGGTGGCACAAATAACATTTCACCTACAAATATTTTTCCGAGTGTCTATATGATCGGAGGCACAAATAACATTCACATACAAATTAAACTCCCGAGTGTCTATGTGATCGGAGGTACAAATAACATTTCACCTACAAATATTATTCCGAGTGTCTATGTGTTCGGAGGCACAAAAAACATTTCACATACAAATTAAACTCCCGAGTGTCTATGTGATCGGAGGCACAAATAACATTTCACCTACAAATATTATTCCGAGTGTCTATGTGATCGGAGGCACAAATAACATTTCACCTACAAATATTATTCCGAGTGTCTATGTGATTGGAGGCACAAATAACATTTCACATACAAATTAAACTCGCGAGTGTCTATGTGATCGGAGGCACAAATAACATTTCACATACAAATTAAACTCGCGAGTGTCTATGTGATCGGAGGCACAAATAACATTTAACCTACAAATATTATTCCGAGTGTCTATGTGATCGGAGGCACAAATAGCATTTCACATACAAATTAAACTCCCGAGTGTCTATGTGATCGGAGGCACAAATAACATTTCACCTACAAATATTATTCCGAGTGTGTATGTGTTCGGAGGCACAAATAACATTTCACATACAAATTAAACTCGCGAGTGTCTATGTGATCGGAGGCACAAATAACATTTCACCTACAAATATTATTCCGGATGCACAAATAGCTTTTCACATACATGTACAAATTAAACTCCGGAGTGTCTATGTGATCGGAGGCACAAATAGCATTTCACATACAAATTAAACTCGCGAGTGTCTATGTGATCGGAGGCACAAACAAATTAAACTTGCGAGTGTCTATGTGATCGGTGGCACAAACAAATTAAACTCCCGAGTGTCTATGTGATCGGTGGCACAAACAAATTAAACTCCCGAGTGTCTATGTGATCGGTGGCACAAACAAATTAAACTCCCGAGTGTCTATGTGATCGGTGGCACAAACAAATTAAACTCACGAGTGTCTATGTGATCAGAGGCACAAACAAATTAAACTCGCGAGTGTCTATGTGATCGGAGGCACAAACAAAATTTCTGTACTGTAGGCCATTCTGTGCGCCATTGTATACAGTCAAACCTATGAACAAAGACCACTGTTGGGAAGCTACAAATGTGGTCTTTGTTTGCAGGTGGTCCTTATTCACAGGTGTGTCTACTATATATTAATAGTGCACGGTGATCCCCCTGCTGGTCTTTATTCGCAGGGTGGTCTCTATTTGGAGGTGGTCTTTAACACAGGTTTGACTGTACATTATTAGGAAAATTATTCCCATTCACTGGTCCTCCATCAACCAAAGGAATGTTCCTATCTTTGCAGATATTGTGCAAAACTGTTCTCTGTAATTCAAAGTGAACATTATAATATACTAACAAATTACCAAAAAACTAAAATGTCTAATCTTTTGAATAACAGGATTGTATACCACATGTTACAGCTATAGACTTATCACTTAAGTACATTTAGTCAAGCATCTTATATTAAATGTGAAGATTGTTTCTGTTATCATCTTCATTTCTTGAGGATTTTTAAACAGTGCAATGCAATGACAAACTGGCACAATGTTTGAGTTATTAATTTTATCTTTTTCATTCTTTTATGTGATTATGGCAACAGACATATATTCTGTAAATTTTTATGTCAGACATACCAGTATGACAATTTTTAGGGTTGTGCTTGATGTACAATTAAACGAGAAAACCTTGTATATCCTCCTGTTAAAACACTCCAAATTTTCAAACTTAAGACATTTTCAAATAGACATAAAAACGCGACTGAAGTTTTATTTCAATCACTTGATTCAAATAAAGTCAGTAAAGCAGACATATTTACAATAATTACATATGTTCCTTATTTACTCATTTGCAAGCTTTTTTCGGGGTGAGACGAATTTCTCCATGCAGAATTCCCCATCTCCTTTTCAGTTGACCAATTGCTCTTTCTACCTTGGACCTTGTCTTCTTGTGTTCTCTGTAATTCAATGTACATATTAACACGTACAGTCAGACCTATACTATGCCATCACACAGGGGGGAGTTGAAATGGTGGTCTCTTAAGACAAGTGGTGTCTCAACTCATGATAGCCTTCTGAGCACATAGTTATGCAAAGACATGAAGAATAAGTCGCTACTACTAAGCAATTTATTAAGTACATGCAGCAACATAAAAGTGTAAAAGTGTACAAACTTTACAGTAAATCTACATTAATCACATTTCCAGTTATTATGAATAGTCAAGGCACATACCCATGATAACAGGAATTGGCTATCTTTTTATTTTACACTTACGATTGTTATAACAGAATGTATGGTTTTACAACTTGTTGGCTTACTGACATGTAAACATAAGTAATGTATAGTAAATTTAATAGTTGATAGTCGTCTTTTACAGGAATTTTAGTGTGTATAAATGAAACAATGCCACTGAAATTTCAAGCGATAAAAATACTGTATTATTTTATGAACAATGACTGAAAGTCTTATGCGTACAAGTATGAAATACAAAAACCTTACTTATTATATTCTGCCTGTGATCCTGCTTGGGGATTTAAGAAAGGCGTCAACAGCCAATTCTTACATGGATATCCGCTGTCCCCTAGTAAAAAAACAAAAATAATATCAAACAGGGAATGCCACGTACCAAAAACGCAGCCTCCCCAAAACGAGCCCCACAGCACCCAGAAGTGCACACCACCAACACACACACACACACACACACGCACACGCACACGCACACACAACAACACACACACACACACACAATCATGTACACACACACACACACACACAATCATGTACACACACAAACATACACTACCAACACACACAAGCATACAAAGCAAACACACGAGGACAAAACGAACAATTAACTACTTGTTTGCACCAGGGATATGGCCACCCTCCATTAACATGTAAAGTCCAGTTTTTCTCAAAATTCTACTATCATGAGTTGCCCAAGGCCACCTGGCAACTATGTCAATGATTTTATCTGCATAATCAAATACAATCTGAAATACATATTGAAAAACAGGGAGCAAAGAGTAAAATAATAGTTATGTAATATTTAAGACAATAAGATACTACAAAATGTACTTGCAGTTCCTTTAACATCTTTTATAGTTAATCATGAAATAATCATTTATAGTAAATTCTACTGCATTTTCAAATTGTTGATCTTTTTTTTTTAAATTAAATTTTGAGCCATACATGTGTGTGTGTGAGAGTGGATATAGCAACAGACTAGCTATACAGCAGAAATGGGTTCAAATCTTTAACAGCTAATAGAACATTTGTATATCTCATGAAACCATTAAGAAATACAATCAAAATTCTAAATCTAATGATTTTTAAAAGTAATTGCAGGAATTTTATAAACATTTAGTATTGGTAATTAAAAGTAATAGTATTGAAAATACTGAAAAGGTTTACAACAGTCAACCTGTGTATTAATAGAATGGTACCCCATTCTATTTACAAATGCAGGCTTTTCCACTACTGGAGCTTTGATCTGGATATGCGTACCATCAACCACTCCAATTACATGCGGGAAATGGGCAATACCGTAAAAACCGTCCTTGATTTGTTGAATTCTTTGCCGATCTAACGGAAATCTTACATGCCTTCCTGAAAAACCTGGCTCACACAAGGCATCAGTCACTTGACTGATGCAGCTTGAAGCTGTTGGCTGTGTGATGCCATGTATATCGGCATCATTTAACTGTATGACACCGGTAGCAAAGTACCTCAATGTTACCAAAATTTTAATGATAGGTGCCAAACTTTTGTTTCTTTGAGTTGAAGCAATTAAACTGTCATGTAAACATTGCTCCAGATAAAGAAGACCATCCCTGTCCAACCTGTACCTATCAACAAGGTCACCTTTAGTTAAATCATTAATAATGTCTGGTCTTACTTGAAAATGTCTTCTTGCCATATCTGAAAAACATTAACAAAATAAGATACACTTGTATTCAAAGAATTTGACTACTTAACATCATGTCAAATACATTTTCATCTACAGTTTTAGTAATGTAATTTGATATATTACTTTTGATAAAGTGGCTTCCTTGTTTGAGTTGAAAAACATTCAACTGTTTGACCCAATACTATTTATGGCAACTGTATTTCATATAAATTTATGCACATATTCTAGGTGTTAAATTACATATAATTATATGTTACTGTATATAAAATTTGGGTGTATGGAAGTTATTAAAGTAAGTACTATACCTGTACAGTTCAGTTCAGACAAACACAGTCCACAAGACAAAGATGACTGCACTTTTTTGTATGTTTTAAACCAACCTGTTTCTTCAATACATACTTTGGTTAAATACCATCCATAAATGATGAAATTCCATTGTACCGTGTAGTCAAACGTTAGTTGTGTTGGCAAATAGGCAATGAACTATCCCATACAATAGCTGTTACTCGTTTATGTAAACAGCTCATTGCAATGTAGATACTCCAAAGCCAATGTTTCTTTCTCATCTGTCAAACTGATTTTCAATCTGTTTCCATTTAAGGGTTCATATAACAGATGATCTTTCTTACTGTATTGGATATTTGTTTGCTTATATCAAACAAAATCACAATGATTCCCCCCCCCCCCCCCCAATTTCCTATTGAATCCTTCATTGAATAAGACGCTCTTCTACATGTATGACAATTTTCAGGTACAACTGCAATCACTTCATTCCATTTTTTTTTTGTGAAATGAAGTCAACTTATATACGCATACACCAAGTACATTACTTTTCTCTATAATAAGGTATTAAAATCAACTTGTGCTGGAATGAAAATTCTGATAATGATTCACTGGGCAGTTAAAATATAGTCAACTGGCTTGCGAAGTGGGTTCTCGAACATTTTGTTAAAAGGTTAACTAGTCAAAATAATCAAGATAATAAGGTTGTATGAAGAGGCAAATTAGCACTGTCCTAGTGATGGAAATTGTTGGTATTTCAAGTGAAAAGACAATGCCTGTCTGCCCAGTCTGGTTTTCAACACACGGAAGTAAACATTGGGCATTTGTTTCGTTTCCCTGTTTAGCTTTATTCCTTTCTTTTTAACTCTGAATATCCCGATACAATAAATATTCGGTCACAATATATTTTCGGCCACTTTCGAAACATTATTCTCCTAACCCTTTCCCTCCCCCGACACCGTTGTGCGCGCGCATTTTTGTTTACAATAGTGCCCTGGACGTAAAAATGCAAACATTTTCCAAAATGGAGATAAGTCATGTTAAAAACTGTTATAATTACCTTATATAGTCCAAAATGACTTAAATTCACTATTCCTAAAATTTCAATTTAAAAACATCGATATTTTCCCGCGAAAAACCAAGATTGTCATAAATATTTGCATGCCGCCTGCTGCAATGGATATTTTCCAGGGCCGAACTATTTCTGGTAACTGTTCTTATTTGAAAAAGCCCAACTGATTTTTGATTAGTTTAAGTCTTATACTATCAGTAACTGAGTTAGCTTTGTTTCTTAATTTAATTTTTGTACCAGGAAACAGTCTGGGGTACATACGTGCTGTACGACTCTAAAAATTTGCAATATCAATAATTAATAAGAAAAGCATCAAAACATTTGGTTTTTCGTATGGTAAAGATTGTGGTTATATTAAAACTCTTAAAAACTGTCAATTCCATAGTTTCAGGACAATATAGTTATTGAAATAGTTAATAGTTATCAGTAATGACAAATTTGCATTTTGTGTGACGCTTATAATTTTATGCAGTATACTTAATACTGTGTGACCGGAAATAGGTTGTGAAATATCTGCACCGGGTGAAATAGGTCAACTATAATACGCAGCCTTGCAGTGTATTTCGATGGCAGTAACTTATGTTTTATTATCATATTTATAAAGGCCAGAAGACATGTAATAAGCACATATAACAAAAATATTAAATTTGTACACCAAGCATTGGTGTGTATAGAAATATCCTTACGTGATCGAAAATTGATGGGACAGGATACATATACTTTTCAGGTGAAACAATTAAATAATTTAACAAAGCATTACATACCACCCTATTACACTTTCCTATATGATACACCTATAGTCAGAAGTAGGGTTATCACCATAGTTGTGTGATCCAGAATGCCCGATTTGTTTGAGTCGTGTATCCACAAATTACATTCCAGTACTGATTTTTAAAAAAAGAACATTCTTCATGTTTTTGCTACTTTCATTTTCTCTTCTATAATGACGTCAAACTATTGGTACGCTTGATTGTAAGCATCTGAAATTTGACCATTTAACTATACATTGTGGACCCCGTTTCGCACAACCTGCTATATTGTGAACATAATTATCAGAACAGTAGTCAAAAGAAGGAATAATAATAGTTTCAAATCATATTGTCAAGGCATTTTCACGACCGAATAGACTTTTCAATATTCCGAATTATTTCCCGGTAGTGTGGGAACCCTATAAAAATCGGGTATGGAGCCACATGACTATCCTGCACTGTAAATCAAATTACACGATTAAGACTTTCACTCTTTAAGCATGAAAATAAAGCACAGTGAAAAACCAGTACTTGACAGTAATTATATTATTTTTATTATCTAAAATACTGCTGTGGTCATTCTCAGCTTTGCACATCTGGGTACTGATAAATTATTCACATTCGGGAAAGGTGATTCCTGGGCTGTCATCGCTGGTCTCTATGCATCTTTAACTTTGAATAACACAATAATCAAGATTAGAAATGAAAGTAGACGACAATCTTTATTACCTTGAAACTATCAGATTTTTTTAATAATAATTCTATGTTGTTAAAAGCTTTTTTTTTCGTTTAAAATAAGTTCAAACTAGCATATATACACATGATATATGAGTCAACAGTAAAGACCGAGTTTCCACCTTTAACAGAATGAAGAAATGAACGGGACCAAATAATCCGATTGCTTAACTGGTCAGTATGATGTCCCGGCAAAGCCAAGTATAGGTCACTTCGAGCAGCCCCGCTGATGGGTGAACCCTTTAGCGACGTGGTTGTTGTGTCCGCTTCCCATGCTGTCACTCAGGGTTCGATCCCAGCTGGAGACCTGAGGATTTACTCCTCTGGAAATACTTGTAATTCATTGATTAGTGGGATAAAACTTTAAAATTTCTGACTTCATCATTCATACTGGATAGACAGGTACTGTCGTTACAATTAAAAGATAACAGTCTTCCACTTTTGGAGAGTACATAGGATATCCTCTACTCCTCATGATAACCATCATATGAATACAGGGTCGGTGGTCAAACATAGTTCTTCTATTCTTTAAATTCCGTATTCCATGCAATCGGTATTCAAAACAATTTCGACTGATCACACCCCATGAATCACACTGCCCTTCGTGTCACCGGATGTATCATAAATTGGATGGAGTATTTCTTGCTCCTTCGTTCCAATTACTCCCAAGCCAACTTCCAATTTGTAGAAGAAAGAATAAATGACACGAAAATGGCATATTTGTAACATCAAATCATTCTGATAGACTGATAATAGAAGATTATTAATCTGATAAAAAGCTGAACAGCTGAAATTTCAATATTCTCTTGACACGGAAGTTATGACACCTTTTCCTCCCCTGAAACAATGTCTAAACACGGAAAGCGAAAAACAACACAGAAATACCGAAAATAACCCGCCGCAACTTTTTAATCGTATTAAACGGTGATTTGTTTACCTTTAACTGAGCGTTTGCTGTCTGGCGGCCATTTTGTTTATCAATTCTAATAAAATTCTTAAAACTTAAGATCGTGCGGTACCTGTCTTAGATTTTAAAAGAAAAAATGCCAAGTTAAGATAATTTCTAAGCCAAATTTTGGTCTTAGAAAAATTCTTAACGAAAATATTATCTTAAACAAAACTTGAGATAATATTGTAAAAATCGTAGATAATATTGATTTCTAAGAGAAAAAAATTCTTAGTTGCTTTATGAATACGGGCCCTGGTGTAAATTTCCAGCCCTTTGCCCGTCAAAAGAGACTTACAGCCAAAGAGTCTTCGCTCCTATTCTGGCTTCTCGCGTACCTCTCAAAACGTTCGATATATGCAACCATAATCATCATCAGATTTCTCGTCATACTTTCTCGCAAAAGTGACATACTCTGAATTGGTCTCTCCTCAACCTTGTCGACTCGAAGCTTTTCGAGTTCTACTTCTCTCTCTTTCATCTGTAATTGGAACTGCATTTCTGCGGTCCGCCTTTCATTTTCTTTTTGCTGCACTCTCTTCCGTCTTTCAATAAGATCGCCAACTCTTGACCGGCTAGACCAAATCTTTCTCCTAAACTGAGCCACTCTTGATAATACATGCTTTCAAACTACCTAACGAAACCTCCTTGCAGAAATCCCGGACGAGCCTCCAATTGTCAGCGTTTATATACTGAGGTAACAATGTCTTAATTAGACTTGGTAAAAGCTTGAGCAGCTATGCTTGCTGGACTTGCTGCGCTGGTTGGACTTGCTGCACTTATTGGACTTGCTGCGCTACATGGACTTGCTGCTGCACTTGGACTTGTTGCCGCACTTGCACTTGCTGTGCTACTTGGACTTGCTGCGATACTTGGACTTGCTGCACTTCTTGGACTTGCTTCACTATTTTGACTTGCTGCACTTCGCAGACTTGCTGCACTTCTTGGACATGTTGCACTTCTTTGACTTGCCTCGTTTTCTTGGACTTGCAGCGTTCCTTGGACTTGCTGCATACTTGGACATGTTGCATTTCTTAGACTTGCCCCACTTCTTAGACTTTCTTCGTTTTCTTTGACTGGCTGCACTCCTTGGACTTGATGCGCTACATAGACTTGCTGCACTTATATGACTTGCTGCGCTATCTAGACATGCATCACTCCCTAGACTTGTTTCACTAGCTAGACTTGCTGCACTTCTTGGAATTGCTGGACTTCTCAGACTTGCTTCATTTTCTTGAACTGGCTGTACTCCCTGGACTTACTGCACCACTTAGACTTGCCCTCCTTCGAAACCTAGATTTATTGTTTTTGATCTCAGTTTGTAATAACAGTCTCAGATCTTTTTTATTTTTTGCAATATATATATTGAACACGCGCGAACCGGATAGGGTGACGCTATTATGACGCCACAAGACAAATAACGTCGTCAACGTAAATTTTCAAATCTGTATTTCTTTTTACTGAAAAAAAATGCATTAAAAGTATTAACTACGAGTTATTCTTGACAGACGTTTACTTATGCAAGATGAATGAAAACTCGTTCCAAAGCTATCCCTAGACAACACAGGCGTCTTTCGGTCACACAGTCGTGTTACCTAGTTTTAATTTATGACACACGCAGTAACTGGGTGCGTTTCATTCAGTTATGGGTGAATTAGTACAAGGTTAAGTGTGTATTGTCAACGGCCATCTTTTGGCTAAGGTAGGCTTATACCATGAAAACAAGAATAAAGGCCAGAAGTCCAGTCAGACGTTTTAAAACTTTTGCAATAACCGTAACATCACATGCATTCTCATAATACACTTAAAAACTATAAAAATGCAAGCTTTTCAATAATTCATAGATTTTGAGCAGTGGATTTCTGCAATCATATGCACAATTATGTAATTATGCTTGGATAATGTAACGAACACTTTTATAAAAACATTGAATTGCAAAAAGCAAAGTGATTTTGGATTTTCCTAATTACACTTGCAATTACGAAGAGATACCCGTCAATTCTTTGGTTGCATTGTTTAATAACTACTTCTGACTGCACTTACTGTGCATATACATGTATGTATATTATGTTGAAGTGTATGTAATCATCCTTTCAAACAGGAAGAGCACAGGAAAACTGTATAGCGTACAGACTAGGTAGCATTTCCCACAGTAGTAAGTATAAGTTAGTGTACTATTTAATCATAGGGTTTAACAACATATCAGAGATTTTCTACCTAAAATAACAAAGAAAAAAAACTAGAAATGTGTCGGATTCTCCCGTTTGGTGCTAGTCAGTAACATGCATGCGTACAATGTAGACATGTTATATTATAACGATTATCATGCAGGTGCACATGCATATTTCTATGAAGTCCAAGGGGCCATAATCGAACTTGACCTGTAAAGGAGGAGATTTAAAAATTGAAATTATATAATGGTCATCTATAGTCCACTTAGGCTATATTCAGTGCATTTTTACCGTATTTTCTATTTGAATTGTAAGTTTTTGACAATTTTCCTGACCATCATTATGGTACAAAACTTTTTTTTACACAATCATATAAAATTAATTTTGATTATTTATACTTAACAAATCTTTGTGTATTGCTACGTGGCTGTAGCCTATTTTGCACTATCGTTGATTACATTTGTTTCTGTTTTCTATTTTCAGCATACCTGATCAACTGAGGACACTATAGCAGAGAAAGCCCGCTGAGGTGAAAATACCATGCAATTAAACTTAGAAGTGTAAGGTCTGTAAAAGTGTGATCTATTAAAGTGGAATTATGCTCAATTTTTTTCAAGTAAAAATCCAGGTGAAATAGGTGTGTGTGAAAAAGGGTAGAGAAAATAATAGCTTTTAACCCAATACACCAAACTCTTCCTGCTACCAGTACGAAATAATAACTTTCCAAATATTACTTTTCCTATTTTGACTGGGGCAGTCTTTAAAAAAAAACAATCTGCATGAAGGAGTTGCTTCCCTTCCACTGCCGAAATCTCTACCAACAACAACAAAACAAGGCAGATCACTGCTAAGAAAGGAACTATTATTTTATTAGTCCAATTTTTTTATTTCTAAAGCACCAACTTCAAATATTAATGCGGCATTATCATTAATTTAACACGTTTAAATGCACCACAACCGAAATTTGCTTTTATAAAACTGTGACCAAAATACACTATTTGCAGTGAGATGCGCATAATGTCGCTTTGAAAAGGTCATTGATCAAGAGCAAAATAGGCAAATCAAAATCTACTTAGTTGTTTATAGGTCTGTATTATCCCAAGTAAATATAAAATCCAACTAAAGACAATTTCTTGTTTTTAATGTATCCCAATTCATTGCCTAATGCCTAAATAATAAAAAGCAATATTCAATATCTGATGTAAAGTGTTCATACATTGTATGAGCTGACCACAAGAACCTTTCTTTTTAATTTGCACAATATTTACATGTATTGTATCATTCTCAAGTAGATCTCTATACATAAATCATCACCATCCATATCATCACCAGCATTATTTTAAGAAGTGAATGTATTTTTTCTGCATATCATCGAGGTATGCACAGTTAGAAGTTTTGCACCTAATTTTAACATAAAATCGAAGGTGTTTATGTAAAAATTACGTGTAAAACCTCTGAAAGTTCATAGAAAAAAATGCATTCAATTCTTATTATCATAGCTTACTACAATTTAAATTGTTTCTTTAGTTGACCGTAGTAAACCAAATTTAGTAATCAGTAACCTGGATTATGTTATTATATTTCGTTCCGCATTAATTTGGTTATTAGAACGCCGCTACTAATAAGCATAATGCAAACGGCTGACAGTGATCAGCTGCAGAGCGAAAAAAACAAAAATAATATCAAACAGGAAGTCTTCATTTATCAAATTGTAGCTGGATTACTACATTTTGATAGGAATCTAAACGGTTTTGTCGATTTAATTCGTGGATGCACTTTTGCTTTGTACTTCTCAAAGTGTTTTGTTTGTTGACATGCCGTGCACCTATATCACAGTTGTCGTACACGTGGGTCAATTGATGATCATCAGTGAATATGATAAATAAGGCGAAGTTGGAGACTGTTATGCATAGGTACCTTTTTATTAGTTAAAGCACGCTAACGTTTAAAGCACTTTTATTCGTTTTAAAGCTTTCTACTTCTAGTATTCCAATAAGTACATATAACAGTGTAAACAGCTGTAGTGTTTAAGTTTAGAATTTAACAACAGCCGCATGACTCATTTATTCTTTAATTTTGAAATATCGGTTTTTTCAAACCAGAAACAATAAACAACAAACAAAAATTAAATAATTATGTGTAAAAATTGCTTTAAGGCCTCAGTAGCCTCAGTAGCCTCAGAAGTAGCTTTTGGTACTGCTCGACTAGTCTAGTTTAAAGCTTTCATACATGTTGAAGATGCAGTAAGAACAGTTGCAACTTGATGGGCTGAACATTGACATGGTCATATGAGAGGTAGTACAAACAGAAGCAGATGTAGACAATATTGACACAACATTATGTGCCGGTGGCACAGCAACAAGTGCTTGTGGAGTGGGGTTTTCAAGCTGTAGATTGCATTTCTCATTACCAGAACTCTTGCCTTGGGTAAACCTTTAGTGGCAGTGGCTCAAAGACAGTGTGCAGTGTATATGGAATTTATTAAATGTTACCAGTAAAATCACTAAATCGGATCTTAAGTCGCTGCTTAACTTGCAATTTTCTTTTTTTTTGTGTGCATGTTATTAGAAAATAAGAATTGTTGCTTTATTTGAAAACAGGATTTCTTAACTTTTGTTACAGTTCATGTGTTATAGTAAGAATGAGACGTTCTTAAACTGCTAAACTTTTGAAAAATATTACGCATTTGTTCAAATATATTTTTATTTAAAATCTTCTCATTCCATAACTTACTTCATCAGTGTTATTTGTGTACTGTTTTATTTTTGGCAGTATTACTAACAAGTGAAGCAGAAAGATCACTTCTAAATATGGATTCAACTGTTGTTTTTTTCTGCCATAAATACTGCATCAGTTTTAATTATACCAAAAGTCATTGCATAATGCCCAAATGATAAATAGTTATATCCAATACCCGAAGAAGTAAACTGTCCATTTGAGCTTATCACAAGAAGCTGAAAAGAAAAGAACTGATGCAGCAGAAAACACAAAACTGTATGAAATGTCTGGAAATTGCAAAATTCTGTGTCTAGCTTAAATATATTCAATAAACTTAGAAATAAGTAAAAAATAATTCAAACGAATAGTTATGCTTTGGAAACATTGAAATCTAAAGTACATACAAATGTTTTAGCTGCCTCCCACCAAGTATATAATTGGAATGAAAGGAAATGCAATATACCTCAAAAAGTAATTTAGCATACTAAATATACAAGTAGGAAAATGTAACTTCAATCTTGCCTATGTGGATATAAAAGTATGTCATTTCAATTGGTGAAACTAAGGTGGTAATATTCTGGAGAAAACAACTGTGGTTGTGGTATATATCAATTTAAGGGTTGTCTCTCAAAACGTTATGATAGAGAACTATTATTTTGGAATCATTTTGAGACGCAAATTAGTTTGCAAGTAGTTTGCCTGAAGGCTAGAATCATATATCAATTTAGGATATTATGTGACCATATAGAGACGACTGCCTCACAGCGTTTGTAATTTGTTCCATAGATTCAGCATTTTAATCCTTCCATTTCATTTTCTAGCACCATTACGCCAATCTTTGGCAAATTTCATGTGTCCTGTTCACCTGAAATTTAATACATGTTTCAGTTCCATTCAGCGAAGATAATACTGTATTCTTCTTTTTGCATTTTGAATAAGTAAAGTAATGATTTAAATCAATCTTAGAGAAATACAATGTAACAACACGCAGATTTCAGATGAATGGTTTTGTATATATGTACCATACATGTGAATCCGTTTTAAATTGATATCAATGTTGTATGAACTATGGGATTCTTTTACTGAAGAGCTACATATGACAATGTACGATAAAGTTGTTAAGAAATAAATCAGTCTATTCAAATTGAGATGTTTCTTAGATCAGCGCAAGGAAGCAAACTGGTTAACTTTGAAAATTATATGTTTTAAGCCAGTTTGACAGAATTATGAGTTGAATAGACATCAAATGTTTAGTTCGTTATATCTAATGAGTAGCTGCGTGCATTTTATGTGACGACAATGACAGACAGAGACTAATAACTGGCGATATATAATTCAATCATAAAAGGTTAACAAATAAACTGTAATGACTTTGCCGAAGGAAGTGTGAATACTTTAAAGTAAATTTTATTTAAGAAGTAATAAATGTGTCCCTGTATTTGTTGTTGAATAAAACACAGTCAGGAGTTCAAATACGTAGTAATTTAAAAAAAAGAGTACGTAGCACGAGTGATTTAATGTTTTGCATTCGAACGACTAACTATTTTATTTATGAAATAACATCTGTTCCAACGGTGTTCATCGTTTAATAAGCAATGATTTGGAGCACTAATACGCAGTAATTAGCCACAAAGGCCGAAGGCCTTAGTGGTTTATAACAGCGCATCAGTACGACAAATAATTGTTCATTAGACGATGACAACGCTGAGAAGGATGTTATTTCGATTCTAACATGACCAGATATTACAAAAGGTGAATAAATGCAAAGCGTTATTTTCCAAGCGAACGCTCATTTAACGTCGTGCGGCGCAATATGACGTCATGTTTACAACATATCGGTTCCTGCGTTGTTTATGGTTTAATATAACATCATTTTTCTACTCTTTGTTTAGAGACAAAAGCGTGAGTCATGTTAGAATAAACGATAAAATGTCGGCACACTTACACGTCTATATTCAACTTGTAGCAGTACATCATTGTAACTTAACACGAAATGCAATAGGACGGCTTGTTTAATACATACATCTAGCAAATACATCCTTTTGGCATATCGCCCTTGGATAAAAGTACTGTACCTATTTTATCGTAAAATAATAAACAACCTTATTATGTTTATATAGGAAACTAGGCCACTAGTGTTAGTATAACTTTAAATATATTACAAAACGTTTTGCAATTTATCAGGATATGAAAAGTCATGCAACAGCCATTCCTATAGTAGTTAGTCTCCGTAGCGATTACGTTGTAATATGGAAATTGTGTACAATTATAAATTAAAGAATCTATGTTAATTGAACCAGAAGCATGGCCATTAATGTTATCAACTGCCGTTGTTATAGTTTATTTTGATAACTATAATCATATGACCGAACAGGTTTTAATTTAATTAAATGTATATCTACTGGTTGTAGATTGTTCATAGTTACATTATAGGGACATTGGAGGTGCTTAATTATTTCTACCTATCACAACGCCTTCCCTTCGCTCTCCATCTTGTGGTGAACGTACCCGTTTATTTTCAATGTAAATTATTTACTTCGGTTATGATGAAAACGCGGAAGTAATGATCTAACACGCTGGTGGTAGTTATACTTTGTTTTGAAAACAAGAACCCAAAAAAAGCAATCTTAATTTGACCACATTATAGACTAAGACGCGTATCAAATTACATCTATATAGGAGAGATCGCCGTGACGTTACACGGCAATTTTGATAAGATTGCTGGTGGGCAATAACAGTTGTGTTTACAATGTTTGTGTAACAAAGTTTTTAACAAATTTTTAAATTTAAAAAATTTTAAAAATCAAAAAGTTATGAAATGCTCTTGACTCAACACTAAAATATCTCTTTTGAAACAAAAATCCGTTTTTAATGACACCTGATTTTTCAAAACGGCTTGTTGCTGCTATAACCATTTACGAAAACAATGTAAGTTAAGCGTTTGCGAATTTTTCATTTTGGATCTTAACAAAAGTTGAAAATAATGAATAAAGTGTATATTTTATTAGCTTTCCAGTGATATAAAACATTTTAAAATATATTTTGATTTAAAAAATTTACGTCCGTTAAAAAGCACCCCTAAAAATACAAAAACACAGACTACCGAATTGATCTCTTATCAGAAGAAGATATTGCGTAATACAGGGCTTTGTTTGCAAACACGATCTCTCCAATTTTGGTTATTTAATACGGCTTTGAGTTAACAACATTTTGACACAGCGATTGATACATACGCATACGCATGCGCATTTGCAGGCCGTTAAAAAAAGGAGGAACTCGCTTTTCACGCATGCGCATACACTACCGCGGTAAAAAAACGGATAAAAACGCCGGAACTCGCTTTTAACGCATGTGCAGTGCAACCAGCCGTTTTTTTCACGGGGCGGGTAGAAAAACGCGTTTTTTTAAACGGTGCGAGCCGAAAAACGCCCCGTTTCGTAAAACGGGCGAAAAACGGAACAAAAACGTGAGCGCCACTGTACTGTGTAATAACGAACAAGCAATTTGTTACATATTTCAGATACTTGACTGGGCAATCAAGGTTAGAGATCTAAGAAAACAAGAAGAAAAAATGACTGATATAACTTGGAAATCCTCGGCAGTCAGATGTGATACATTGCTCTCGCTTATTCACAGTTGAAATGCTTCTATTTTATCTTTCTTTGTGTCTTTTACACTGTCATTTACAGAACCAAAGTTTATCCTTTAGTGTCGTGTGGTCTTTATCAGGATATATTTTACATCAAAGGATGTGAAACAGTGACTTGCCCCCCAATTCATTCCTCACTCATAGTTGATCTGCTTCAATTTTATCATGCTTTGTGTCTTTTCTAATGTCATATAAAAGAGCAAACCTTTCTCTTGTTGTATCGTGTGGTCTTTATCGGGGAACACTTTATATCTAAGGATGTGACACAGCGACTTGACTCACAATTTATTTTTTAAAGCGAAACAAAAACGCGTTGGATCTCATCGACCCTACTGATTGAATTATGTCTGTCCCTTTTTTGTATTTTTACTGTGTCAGTTGAAAATCAACTTACGCTGTAGTCTCTTGTGTTATTTATAAATGGACGGCTAATATTTTCTAGTATTTAATATTTCTGTTCTCAAGTTGAGGATCATTATACCTTTAAGGCATTTATGCTTCACAAATAATTCCAAAGAAATTGTTTTTCAGAAAATAATTCCAACAAATCTGTTTCACAAATTATTTCAACAATTACATTTCTTTTTCATATGAGAGACAAACAAAAAAAGGTATCACCACCTTACCAATAGAAATGACATACTTTTATTTATTTTTAACTACTTTTCCCTTTTGTCTACTAAATTACTTGTTCAAGTTCCCTTTTTTTAATTTTTTCCATGTACATAATGGAAGGGAGGAAACTCAGAAATTGGCACGTGTATATACAAGGTAAAATTAAATGTTTATTGAGCTTAGCTATTCATTTGTATAATTACATTATTATTTCTAAGTTGATTCATTATATTAAAGCTAGGCATACTCTACTTTAATTTGGAAATTCCAAAAGTAGCAAAGAACAAATGAATGGATATACTAAAGAAACTTGGTAATGGATATTGCTTAGCAAACATTGAAATTTAAATTTGGTATCCACACCTAGTTTGAGTAACCTCCCTTTCAATATATAAATTGAATAAAAGGTACGTAAAGAGAAAACAACTGATGTTGTGTTACATAGGAGGAGTAACATTTCTAAAAGGCCATATGTATAGAATTATATTTGGTAATATATAGGATTCAACTGAAAATGCTGTTTCGTCACGTGGTTTTAATCTTTCTTTGTACCTATTGCAGATTGCATTTGCTATTATTAGCTATTTTCAGCATAGTTGTGGTGATAAAGCTGAAGCAAGTGTGACAGAAAAGACTTTTGAGGTGGAAAGAGCATGACGTTTAACTTGGATGTGTAAGGTCTGATACGATGTTATCTATGAAAAAGGTCATTGGTCAAGAGCAAAATAGACAAAGGGAAATTTACTTAATATTTCAAAGGTTTGTATCTTACTAGGTAGAGATATTTTCTAAACTCAGACAATTTTTTGTTTCGACTTCGCAACTTTAAGGTACTGAATGAACTTCAAAATATGAATTCATATGTTTTTTTCAGTCATAAATACTGCATCATTTAAATGTATCAAACGTCATTGTATGATGCCCAAATTATAAATAGTAATATTCAATACCCGAGTATGTAAACTGTCCATTCGAGCTTACCACATGGACCTTAAATAATAACTGCTGAGTACGAATGCAGCAGAAACACAAAACTAGGAAGAAATGAATGTATGAAAATGTCTGGGATAGCAAAATTTGTGTGGGGTGTGCCTAGCTTAAATACTAAATAAAACCAGAAATAAACACAGAATTATTCAAATGAATAGTGACGCTTATGTTACACTGAAATTTAGATTACGTCTCAAACATTAATAGGATTGAAAGGAAATGCAATTTACCTCAAAAAGTAATTTAACAGACTAAATGAAAAAGTAAAAATGATACTTCAATGTTGCCTATGTTTACACACTAATGGAAACTATAAAATGTGTCAACTCAAGTTGGTGATATGCTGTAGCAAAGAACTATGGTCGTCATATATATCAACTTATTGTTTGTCTCTCAAAACATGATGATAGAGAAATGTTATTTTGGAAACATTTTGTAAAGTAAATTAGTTTGCAATTGGTTTGTGAAGCACAATGCCTGAAAGTGAAAATGTTCCTTAACATCACATTTTTTTGCATTTGCTTCAACAAATAATTCTAACATGCTATTACCTGCTTTGGTTGAACTTTCAAAAGATATGATAGTATGATTCTTCAAATGATTTTCACGGTATGACTTCCAACTGTGAAAACAAAAATGTCTCTCAGAATCTTCTATCTATCTTTGATATCTTGTGACCACATTGAGATGTCTGCCACACAGTGCTTATATTATCCATAGTTTCAGCATTTGAATCCCTCCATTTTACGTTCTATGTACCATAACGCCAATAAGGGGCAATAGTTGTGTACTGTACACCTGAAATTAAATTAATGATTCAGTTACACTCAGCCAAGATAATTCTGTAGTTGTTCACTCGCATTTTTGTTAAGTTAAGTAATGATTTTGATTGATCTTAGGAAAATACAATTTAACAACACGCAGATTTCAGATGAATGGTTTTGTATATTTTCACTATACATGTGCACTCATTTTAGCTTGACATTAATGTTGTATTTACTATTTTATCTTTAACGGAAGAGCAACAAATGAAATTGTCCGGTCACTTTGTGAAGAAATAACTAAACAACTATTCTCACAATATTCAAAGAAATATATATAACAGAATATATGACCATGCTGTAGGTCTTGAGGTATATTTCATGGCACACACATGCAAGCTAGAGTTAAAAAAAGCAGTTCTCAATCTAAATTACCAGTTACTGTGTTATAACGAACAAGCAATCAGGGCATTTACATGTACTAGCCATATCAACAGTACCTGATCCTTCAGCACATACAACAAACGCATCTGAACATTTCCATGTTGTCCTTAAATTAGCCGAACTTATTGAGAGAAATGGGGATAATGCACATGCTGCTGTTAGAATTGTTTTATAAAGCTGTGAAATGCTCTGTACATTCACAGATTAGTGAATTAACTAAATGAGATGTTAGTTCATGTAGCATGGAACCACAGGGGACGAATTACCTTCTCTTATACCATAATTTATTTCTGTACTATATCTACAGACAATTTCACTTGAACAGTTTTATTCATATTCTTTCCTCTATTTTGATGGTTGGCACTAAGCATAATGTTTACTGAAATAATTTTCTCAGTAGTAGATCTAATTTTTAATTCATTACAACTGTTAGAACCTTTCTTTATAATTTACACAAAATGTTTTGTATCATCCCCAATGCATCCTAAAATCCATCATCATCCTTATCATCAGCAGCATAATCATCATCATAATCTGTACCATCTACATCATCATCGAAATTTTGATTGTGCTAAGCTACAAAAAGGGTATACATAATGTTCATATATTGGCCATTCTGTGTACAATGTACGACATAAGTTAGGTTCATCTTAAAACAAGTCCTGGTGAGGATTTATATGTGGAGTTGAGATTGACTGTGACAATACAACCTGGATCAGTTTCGCAGGTATACAATGAAATAATTCTACAGTATATTTATAATGATGTTACCGCTTGTAGAAAACGACTTTCAACATTCTGTCAGTTTGCTAATCCAAAACAGTGTAAAATGTGATACATTCATAATTGCAGTACAATGTACTTGTGCTGGGTACATTTTTCATTTATACTACATGATCAGACAAACATCCATTTTGATAACTAAACAGCAATGGTTCTATCTATCTGTACGTACATACGCGTATCTTCTTAATTCATATTAAATTAAATTTATTTTAACCTCGATTGCGAAACAAGTTCTTACAACTTATATTAATCGCTCTCGTGACTGACTCCTGGCGATATCAACCCAGAAAAGGGAGAGGCAATGTGGAATTACCTGTGTCTTGCCTAAGGACACTATCATTACTCGGGCACTGGTGGGGATCACACAAGGGACCCTACTATCCTGATGCGAACGCACCGCAACTGCCCCAAGGCCGCTACACGTATTTACGTATGTTAGTACTTTAAATATTAGTTGAGTTTATGCGATGCGGTTCTCAAGTAATACTTACTTATCAAATGTTTTACTCGTTATTTCCTATTTGAAACTAGACAGAGGTTTTACCAATAATAAACAGAGTTTTCAGCATTGGTAATGTTGATTCCTTGCACATTTCTATATTGAACCTTACTTTTCTTGGGTGACAGCCTTAAGTCCAACATGCTTTTAACAAAATAACTGCAAGTTTTCAATTTATATAGAATGTCGGTTTAGAAAACAAGTAAATCTTAATGTTATTGAGACATAAATGAGCAGATACTTACATCTAAATGTTATACAACTTTGAAGCTACATGTGACAATAACATTTAGTGCCGTGGTTGCCTATGTGTGACACATTTTTGGGATGTCATGTTTTTAGTTTATTCGCATAATTTGACTAACCCTATATATACAGCATTAGACAATTTGTTAAAAGTGTAGTGAAAAGTATTCCATTATATCACAGCTTCTTCATTTTATTCTGGTCTAGTGTAGTCCTCTGTAAATATATGGCTATGAACAGTTTCTGTTAAAAAATCTTGTAATTATACAGAAGTTTACACCAGGGAACAAACGTAAAAAATCAAGTTCCCTTCTGGTCAGTATTTAGCTATTCAGTTCCCTAACTTGTTAGAATTATTTAAATACAATCCATATCGATGTTTTCTGCTGTTCTGTTACATTTCACTTATCCAGAGTGTCACAGTATTCTAAACGGATAATATACTATTATTGAAATATGATCCAAAGTTGTGGCAGTGTAAGATATATGAATGGCTATCTATTCATAATATAACATATTGCAAGCCCATTAACAGTAAAGCATTTTGCAATCATTTTCCACGCATTTTTGTGTTTCAAACTTGTCTAAAAGAAATATTTTAAGTAATGTCCTGTTATTATTTTGATATAAATCATGTTATTCTTTACAGTTAAGATGCGCATATTGTCACTTTAAATACTAGTAGAGTACATACCAATGCTTGTTCGTGTTCTCTTCCTTTTGTCGTAACTAATGTGTCATAGTATGCTATATAGATGATATACTGATATTAAAAAAGGATGTTGAGGCACTTTAGGAAATGTGTATGGTTATCTATTTACAATATAACATAATGCAATTTCATTAACAGTATAGCATTTTCCCTCTGGTGACATCTTTCTGTGCTTCAAAAATTGTCCAAAAGAAATGGTTTAATTATTTTGCTATATATCATGTTATACTTTATAGCTGTTTCGTCTGACTCTTCGGGATCTACAGTGTTGAACGTATTAGCAGAGTATGCAATTTTCTTTGTGATGAATGTGCATGGTACATATCGCAATTTAATGACTGTAGTGTGAATACATATTTTTGAGTTGCCACTGTATATGTTAATTAAAAGACTAAATATATTCCTAAAAGCAATATCCCAAAACAAATGCAGACGAAATAAATTTACTTTTACAATATCAATGCGCTCACTCAGTACAAGATGTTTTATTGTCCATATGCATTATACAAATGCTCACTCACTATGTATATATAAAACGTTATTCAAGTCTTCTTTTGGATCTAAGCACATGATCTTCTAAAGAACACAACAACGGTAATGTATACTCATTCGAGTTGTGTACATTAAAATTAGATCATGGAAAACATAGTTTGCTATATATAAATCGAAAGTTTTGTTTTTGAATGGTTGTTGACAATGCTGTAGAATTAAAGTAATATGATTTGCAAATTTTACTTGATGTGGTGACAATATGGTTTACATAATATAGAAACGAGCCAGCATTTGGGATGTGAATGGCTTTATATTGCAAACCAGAACTACCTGAAATGTTTTATTTACATCGTATAGGCAATATATGGTACCTGAATCATTCTACATTGATCAAGACCACCTGCCCTATAGAGATGACATGATCACTTTGTTGTAGAACTGAAACAGTAGAATGTACACAAATGGGTAAAACTGAAGCATACCGACAGTGAGTGTCAGACAGACGCAATTGCTGTTTATTTTTTACTAGGGAAGATTTTTGAGACATGGCACTGTTACACAATTTACTCTCGGGTATTTACATAAGCAATATTTATTTCTATTATAATCATACTTATGAAAGGACATTTGTTTTAATTAATTATCATTAAAGTAATTGTAATAAATGTCTTACCTACGACCAATACAATGTACTAAATCCTCTGTCTGTACGAAATATATGTTCATTCCATTGTTTACCAACTCTGCAGTAAAAGTGGAAGGCGGCCAACAAAACCAAATTCTAAGGCATTGTTCGTCAGCGTAACCAAATTCTAACTTGCTCACATGCATGTAAACGAAATTATGCTTTCTTGTTTCGAACTGAAATTCTTAATACTAACTCCTTAAAATATTTGCTTGCGGGTGGAATTCATTACATATTGTACATATTCTTTTATTGGAGATCAAAGATATCAAGAAGAAACTTATGCGACTTATAAATTCTTGGCAGTAGAATATAAAACATTGTCATGTCTCACCAACAGTGTGATCCGATTTAATTTTATCTTGCTTTTTTACATTTACTGTGACATTTACAGAACAAAATTATATCATGCAGGACCTTGTGGTCTAATCAGGGAAAATTTAACATCCAAGGATGTGAAACAGTGACTTATCTTATAATTCAATCATAAAGTAAACAAAAACTTGATGGATCTCGACGACCCTTCTTATTGATAATATTTTTCTTTCCATGTTCGGTATTTTCTACTGTGTCAGTTAGAAATCGGAAAGTTACGCCTAAGTCTTCTGTGGTCTTCATCAATGGATATTTAACATTTTCAAGTATTGACTATTAATGTTATCAAGTTTAGGAACATTATAGATGCTGTACTACACAAATGATTCCAAACTAATTTCTTTCACAAAATAATTCCGAAATAATAATGGTATTCTGGTGAAACCGAAAAATTCAATATTACAACCATAATTATTTTCTTCAGAGCATCACCAGCATAGTGTCACATATTTTTTGTAGTTTTCGTAAGTGCGTTCATATTGGCATCACCGAAGTACTATTTTCTTTTGTCTGCTACATGTAAAATTTTTTTTAGGTAAACTGTTGTTCATTTCATTTCATTTATGTACTGAAAGGGAGGCAACTCAAAAATGTAAATTGGTACATTTAATTCAAATTTCAATGTTTTCTTTGCTTAACTTGTCATTTGCATCATCTGGTTTTTTTTTCTAAGTTTTGTTTTTTTAGTATATTTAAAGATCCAATATCAAAGAAAAAGAGGTGTCAAATTTTTCAAAAGTCAACACATATCTTAGAATATGTTATAAAGACATGATGATTGGCAAGCAATGTTTTCTCAAATTTCTAGCAACCATTGTAAAATATTTTACAAAGCTATAGAGAAACTTAAAAAGACCTGGGTGGTCATTTTGCTGTTTTGCTGAAAGCAGTCAAAAATTTAATGTTAATATATCTGCAGTCTTGCAAAAGTGGCACTTTATTCTACCCAAAGACTGAATTATATAACATATTTAGCCAGTTATTATATACAGCATGAAAATACATGATGAAAAATTATACCTATCAGGGACTGAGTATTGGAACTTTAAGCTAGACACACTTCACATCAACTTTGAAATTCCAGGCATTTGTTCAGAAGCAACTGAATAGATAAAAGAATGTCTAGTTTAATATACTAAACAAACTGATTTCTAAATATAGTCTTATTCAAATGAATAAGTAAAGCAAAAATTTAAATTTAGATTATGCATTCATACCAAATTTCAAGTAACCTTCCTTCCACTATATAAATGGAATAAAAGGAACAAAAAGAGAAAACAAACAATGTTGTGTTATATAGGAATAGGATTTTTACTATAACATCTTTAAAAGACCATTGTACAGAAATAGTTTGGGTCATTTATAGTGCAATTTAAAGTTGGATATGTAAGGTCAGTTACAATGTGATCTATAAAACAGGTTTTTTTGGCAAACAGAAAAATAGGCAAAGCATAGTCTACTTAATATTTCATAGGGTTGTATTTTCTAAAGTAAATATTAAAACTAGATTTACACAATTTCTTGTTACGACTCTTTCACTTTAAAGTCTTGCATGAAGCAGAAATGTCAATTGTTAAATGGATTCAAATTTGTTTTCAGTCATAGATACTGTATCATTTTACTTTACTAAAGGTCGTTGCATAATGACCAATAATGAATAGTGATATTCAATACCTGAAGATGTGAAGTGTCATTTTCCACTATAACGCAACTCTTTGGCAAATGTGTGTGTCATGTACACCTGTAATTTAATACATGTATCAGCTATATTCACCCAAGATGACGTTTATTTTTATTTGCATTTTGTATATAATGTAAAGTAATTGTTGTAATTGATCTTAGATCTATTGTATATTCAATTAAGTGTTAAAATGTGTGTTTGACTGTGATAATACAACCTGGATCATATTGGAAGGTATACAATAAGATATATCTACAGTATACTTAAATTTATGTGACCGTTATAACTTTGTTGCCATCAACAGATTGTTTCAAACAAATATCTATTTTATTGTATTTTACTTCCGGGCCTCATTTTATCAACAAAAGGTACTTGTTATAAACATACCTTGCTTTGTTGTTGGATCGTGTAGTTTAAGTAATGTTGGAACTTCGGCTATGAATAGTTTTATAATCTCCATACAGCTTGCTTTTAACATGTTGGCACTGAAAAGTATCAGACGGTCAAATTTAACAATAATAAGCTATAAGTTGCTGTACTACAAACACTTGATAGATCACAACAGTGTAAAATGTGATACATTCAACATTGCAGTACATTTACTGGAGTTTTTTTATTGATACTACGCTATCAGACAAACATCCATTTTGTTAACTATTTCCATGAAAGCAACAATGTTTTAACCATCTGCACGTACATACACCTTTTCATTAATACTTATCTTTTTAATCAGTTCTTACAACTTATTTTAATCGCTCTACAGACTCACTCCTGATGGAATCAACCTGGAAGAGAGAGAGAGAGAGAGAGAGAGAGAGCGAGAGAGAGAGAGAGAGAGAGAGAGAGAGGGGGGGGAGTATTGAATTATCAGTGTTTTGCCTTAGGACACTACTACTTCTTGGACGCTGGTGGGGATTGAACTTTGGACCCTCCGAACATGAGACGAAGACGGCTACACGTATCTACGAATGTTAGTACTTTAAATGTCAGCTGAGTTTGTGTTTTACTGTTCTCACTTAAGTTTGACTAATTGCTCATTTAAAGTTTCTGCATATATTAATTTACTAATTTTTCTATAATTTAATTTATGAGCAATTAAAAACCTCTCATTATGTGCATATACGTTTTGAATATAAAAGTCACACCATTAATAGTAATTGTTATTTGTACTGAATCTGAATCTGTGAAATCAGTTAATCTTTTAATTTAAGCAAAGTGTGATAGCTATTTGTCAGTTTGAAAATGTCGCTATTTATGTATTTTATTTCATTTTATTGTATATACATGTATGTGCATATTACCTGAATAAAATCAATCAATCAAACGTTTATACGTTATTTGGATTTTGAAACAGGGCCGAGGTTAAACAAGTGAAAACCCGGAGTTATAAACATTTGGCTGGTAAGGTTGATTCATTGCATATTTCTATATTGATTCTTACTTGTCTTGTGTGATAATATTAAGTCTCAAATGCTTTTGTAACCGTTGCTATACGGTTAGTGAGTTCTGCAACTTCGTGTGAAGACTGGCCTGGGACTAGCCTGTGAAGGTACAAAAAACGGCATTTTGATAAAATAAATGAGAAACACCAAGACGGCGTGAGCCTTGTTCAACGGTGTATTCAAGTGTGCGTAATTCAACAATTTCAGTCAAATACAAATAAATGAGGCAAATGAATGTCATGAAATGATAGACAAATGATACTTGCACAATCCATATACGGGTATTTACCTGTGAAGGCACAACAAATGGCATTTATAATAAAATAAATGAGAAGCACCAAGACGGCGTGAGCCTTGTTCAACGGTGTATTCAAGTGTGCGCAAGCGTGACAGTGACGACCGGTTAGGCAGAAATATACATGTCTTTGTCATCTACAATTGTTAGTACAGGTTAGAAGCTCTATGATTGTGTATATGGGTTGTGTGGAATGATGTATAAATGTTTCATGTGGTGACTGAATATAATAGAATGAAACATAATAAAACATGTAACGTTAACAACACAAACAGGACGAAAATAAAGTATGGTGGGGAATACAGGACATGACATTACAACATGCACGTACAAATATATACAGATTACAGAGAGTGAAAACGACCCTGCGACACATTTTACAAAATAACTGTTTTGTAAGAATGTCGGTGTAGAAAACAATTAAATCTAAATGTTGGTATTCTATACAACTTTGCAGTATATACAATTTGTGTCAACCATATACATGTACCTCCTATTTGTGGTGTTTTTTTTTCGTTTCAAAGGATGTTTAGCTGCATCGCTATTGCACATATTAAGAGAAACAGTTCATAATTTAAGTAAAATTTGCTTACTGTTAACATCAAGCATTACTCGTAATATTGCTCCTACCATATAGTGCTTTATATTACGTTTTAGTTCTGCAACTCACATTGAGGGTACATATACACACACAAACTTGAATAGGTGTAGATAACATACAGACCTTTCAAAGTTATCTGTAATATAAGTATGTTTTCTTCAAGATATAAATACACTATGTTCTCAACTTCATATGTAAAACTCGTTGCATGGTTGTTCAAATACCTGAATGATGTATCACTCACATATCAGTCCAAATCCAAACTATCATGTATAATAGGTGTCACGAGGTTGAACACCACATTAATTTTGTTTATATGTTATATGTCCTTGTTCCTAAGTATATGTTCTGTCCATGTCTCTTGTATATATATCTGTTGTATTACAGTTAGACATACCCATACGCCCTTTACCAGACCATACATCCTATAAATTTCCCTCTCGTTTAAATTTTCTTCATCCACATTAACATTCATCTCATTTCATTACCTAACGACTAATTTTGCATGACGGGCCTCTTTCACGAATTTTTGACATTCCCGGGTTTTTACCCGGCGCATGCGCACTTGGAATACAGTCGATATGGCTTACGCCTGACTTTTTCTTCTTTCCACCAGAAATTATTTATTTCCTTGTGTAAGTGTGCCTTTGCAGGTAATTAGTTGTTTCATTTCATTTGTTCATCTTATTTGCTTTCGTTTCATGCTATTTGTTAGCATTGCGCGCCTGTAATATTGTAATGATATGCATTTTCATGCATTGGGCACTTGGAATACAGTCGATATGGCTTACGCCTGACTTTTTCTTCTTTCCACCAGAAATTATTTATTTCCTTGTGTAATTGTGCCTTTGCAGGCCTGGTAAACACATGCCCCATCACAGAACAGAAAGTAAACCTACGACATTGGTGGCCAGTGTGGTATTTTATACGTTCATTTGTTGATGGGACTTCTTTGGTACGAACTTTCTGGGAACGAAACTATGTGGTACCTGTTGTATGTATGACGTCAGGGATTTCCGTTCTTATCCAATGAAATCGACAGTAGTATTTATATCTTCCGGAATAAAAGCAACAACATCGGCTTTCCTAGGAATGTAAATCACGTGGTGTAAACATTGTACAAATGAATTACCGGTATCGTTGACAGCAAGTTTGGGATTTGGCAGAGCTCTGTGTACAAAATTTATCAGGATATAACTTTTACAGTGGAGTGATTTCTTAGTGACAGTGAAGTGTTCAACTTTAAATTTAAAGTGATAAACATTAAACTTCATCTTTTTAGTAATTAACATCTGATTGACTGTTTACAGTTTAGGTTTAGTGATATCAAAACACCATATACTTGACATTATTGTATTTGTACTATTTAGAATCTGGAAATTAACTTTTATCATTTTTTCAGGGTATGCATGGGTATATTCATGGTGATGGTGAGCCAATAAATTCATCTTTTCATCATATAAATAGCCAAATACCTATATAGCCCTATAAATAACCAAGCTTGTACTCCAGCAAGCAAATACAATGATTCAAACATATTCTTTATTAACGGCATTTTTATTGGTGCACTTGTATGAGATCATGGCACCTTTATTGAACCTTTATTAAAAAAAAAAAAAGGACAGCTTGGAGCAGTTACATCGGCAGAGATACATGAAGTGTATATTTTGTAGCTATTCTACAGCACTAGTATGTAGTTTTTTTAGTCGGTGTTTGTAGTAGCTCAGATTGGCGTTAGGTCTTCTGATTTTTGACAGTGTGATACAGGTACGGTGCAGTTATTTTGCTTTGGTGTGAGACGGTCAGCCACAACTTATATCAGTTATCACTGTCAAATTTGTTCTGCGTTCACAGAAGCAATTTGTTTGAAATTGATGCCAGGAAATAAAAGTATTTTATTGAAAAATACTTTACTTGTTAGTTTGAGGTGAAATGTTCATTCTGTCAATAGAGTGAACTGTTCCCTTTAAACATTTTCACGGAATTTTCTGATGTGACAGAAGTTTGGATGTAATTTTATTCCAGACCTAGATGTAAAGAGTGGTAAGACTTGAATTGGTTGAAGTGAATTTGAATAAATTTTATTACTGTGTAACTGTGTTGAGTTCATGCTATTTTCTGAGTTTGTTCAGAAAATATAGAAAACAATTGAGGTATATTTGCTGCGGAATATATTTCTTTTGCTTTCTTGTCACATTACAAAGGTTTCAGTTGGACTGAAAGATTTTCATGTGGTTGCAATCTTTATATTGTAAGCACAGAGCAAAAATAATTTGTACTTTGGCTTTGTGCTGTGAAAATGAATGTGGTGTTCAACCTCGTGACATACTCCCCCTCTTCTGGGAATGTCGCCCAGATATTCAAACAGACTTACCTGTAGCTTGGAGTAGACCTTATAATCATATAAGTATATACCGCAAAGTAATTACTTATACTCTGGTAACTACACTAGCATATCTACACTAGTACAACCATACCTACTACTCCAACGAACTACACAGTCAAATTCAACAAGAAACACCATCAGATATGAAAATCTGTGCAGCCATTTACACTCAAATGTGAGAAAGTCAGCCACAAAAGTTATAAGCTACTGTAAAGTAGATATTTATTATAGGTATGTTAGCCTACAATAAACAATAGAATATATGCACTGAAAAGCACATACCACAACAAAAATAATAACTTATCTCATTATATACTGGGAAAAACAATGTAGTACATAAACACAAAATGTGTATAAGACGCACTTGGACCCAACTGTAATTACATCATGCATATAATTAAACTGGTACGCTGGAGTCTATCTAAAAAAATATACACTACATGTATCTCTGCCAATGTAACTGCTCCAAGCTGTCCTTTTTTTGTGAAATTTAGTATGGTGTATCAGTTAAGCCATCACTGAATCGGTATAGCAGGTGCTTACATTTGAAGGATTTGTGAGTCAAGCATTAGCATACCCCTATGTATGGTGTACTGCCAACATCATTTCAGATAATCATAGTTAAACAATTAGTTGAAAACAGATTGTTTCCATGAAGTAACTGATAAATTGTAATACAGTGTAATACACTTTATTTTATGGTGTACTAGTGTTGCTATCATAAATTAATAGTAACACTTCTAGAGAATAAGTTGCTGTGTGCACCTGCTCTTAAAGGTAATAGTGTTGTGTTGTACATGCACATATTCCATATTCCATTTAAAATACTACGGGATACTGAACAGGCCAGTGTTACTGTGTGTATTCTTTAGACTTCTTGTCTGAAATACCTTTCACAGTAGTGATAGTTTAGATACTTTGAGTTTGTGTAAATTACACTTACACATTCTTTCATATTATTTGGTGTATAACTATAGTGACAAGTTATACTTGGTTGAGTATTAGCCACTTTGTATGGTGTACAGTTATACTTGGTTGAGTATATTGCACTTTGTATGGTGTACAGCAAGGGCCTTGACATAAAACCTGAATTATATGTAACACCATTCCTAGTTTTTAATTGTTTTTCAGAAATACCTACCTTTTGGTATCCTGTTGTCTCTTCTGTGTATTTTTACACGAAACAACCATGGCAGACGGTACAACACATGATATTGACTACTCGGACGCAGACTTAGAGTTTTTTGCTTCAAAGTTAAGGCAGTCGGGCAGGTACCATGTCCGTGATATGACTAGCACCCCTGCTGAAGCTTATAATACTTTCAATGTTACCCCAACACCCATCCGGTATACACATCGTTTGCAAGGGATAAACTTACGCCAGATACGGCTGCTTCAGCCAAATCTGATCCATTTCTTTCCCCTCCTCCTCCGCCTCGTCCGCCCCCCTCCGCCTCGGTGGCATTCCCGCCAAGTGTTCCAAGCCCTTTCAGGCAGGTGCTTCACCACCACCCCCCCTTTCTGGAGATGGAAAGTTAAACACTAGTATGTTTGAAGTGTGAAAGTATGATGTCAAGTGTTTGATTGATGAAGGGATGTACCCATTGCATATCATCAGAGAGGCAATCAGAAAGTCCTTCAAGGGAACTGCCCGAGGAGTCTTATTACACTTGGGAGAGTATGCCTCTGTTAATGATATACTAACAGAGTTAGAAGGGATTTATGGGAATGTTCAGTCTACGGAAAGGCTTAATGAGGAGTTTTATAGCGAGCGGCAGAAACCGGATGAGTGTGTGGCTGAGTACAGCGTACGCTTAGAGAGACTCCTAAGCAGAGTGCCTGGTCTTGTTGGCAGGACTATTAAGAACGACATGCTGCGGAATAGGTTATGGTCAGGACTCAAGGATATAGACTTGAAGAATGCTTCTCGTTATTTATTTGAGAGAGTATTAGATTACAACACCTTAAGAAAGGAACTCAGGGCCATTGAAGAAGATTTGAGGCAGAGCAAATCTTCAGCATCCAATGTGCCTTCTGAGACTGACCGTAAATCTGAGACAACAGAAGTTAAGCAGTTCGCTTCTTCTGTTGAAAATAAGATGCTTAAGGAGTTGCAGATCATGAGCAAGCAGATGGAGACCATGAATGCCAAGATAAATAACCTTGAGTAGGAGTTGAAAGAATTGAAGATGGACAAGACCAGGCGAAGCGGTAGAGATACCCCTCCAAATAGTGACCGAGCAAAAGGTTCAGATAAGCAGAAATCTGATAAACCTCTTTTAAACTTAGATCGACCTCCATCGTAGGGCAGATGGTAGGTCAAGACCACACAGTCAGCCCTAAATCTTCTTGTCTTCTGATTGGTTCTTCTAATGACACCGAGGTCTTCGTGAATGGTACTTTAACCAAAGGCCTGATAGACTCTGGGTCTATGATTTCAACTATAGCTGAATCTTTCTTTAGATCCTTGGATCCTCAGCCAGATTTAAGGCAGTTGTCAGACTTTAGCTTGAACATTACCGGTGCAGGTGGTTCACAAGTTCCATATATGGGATACTCTGTTCTTGAAGTTTCTTTTTCTTCATCCGCAGATCCTACACCAGTCCCCATACTTATTGTACCCGACACTGATTATTCTGAAACGGTCCCTTTGATTATTGGCACTAACATACTCAATTTTCTAAAATCATCTGGCACGGAAAGATTGTCACCTCATCTCGCAGACACACTGACTTTCCTAACCGGAGTGCATACCACACCAGTGACCCTCCTCCATCAGCGTACAGTTATTGTGCGGCCGAATGAATCTGTAACTTTGGCAGACAAGGCAAGGAATTCAGCCAACATGACAGCAGGTGTTACTGAGCCTAGTGATACTTTGATGTTAAATGTTTGTCCAAGACTAGTAAAGTTGCAACCAGGTAGTTCCTTCTGTAGAATTCCTGTTCAGGTTTGTAACATTACGGCTCATCCCATCAGGATATACCCAAGAACTACTCTTTGTAATCTTCGGGATGTTTCTGTAGTAAGAAGTATTGATCCTTCTGAGACTATTGTTGATAAATCTCACAATTCTGACAAATCTTTAGAAGAACTTGGTATTTCTGTTCCATCCGACACTTTGTCTCCCGAACAACAGTCCAAAGTCCATTCTTTTCTCAGTAGCTGGAAGCATATTTTCTCATCGGGTCCTACTGATCTTGGTTTGACAAACTTAATAGAGCATGACATCAAGTTGTCTGATCCTTCTCCCTTCAAGGAACCATACAGACGGATCCCTCCCGGTATGTTTGAAGAAGTAAGGGAACATCTGAAAGATATGATCAATGCTGGTGCTATCCGTGATTCTAAAAGTCCATTTCCTTCAAATATTGTGTTTATACGCAAGAAGGATGGCTCTTTAAGGTTTTGTATTGATTTCCGGAAGTTGAAAAACCGCACAATCAAGGACGCCTACGCACTTCCGCGTATTGATGAGACAATCGATTCTTTAGTCGGTTCTAAATTCTTTTCTAAGCTCGATTTACGGTCCAGCTACTGGCAAGTGCCAGTCAAAGAAGAAGACAAGCAGAAGACCGCCTTTAGCGTTGGTCCACTCGGGTTCTACGAATGTAACCGTATGGCTTTTGGGCTCACCAATGCCCCTGCAACGTTTCAGCGCCTGATGGAACGTTGTATGGGAGAGTTACATCTGAAAGAGTGCTTGATCTATCTTGATGATGTTATAGTCTTCTCTGACTCCATCGATTCACACTTTAGGCGTCTTGAGGCAGTTTTCCAGCGTATTGAGCAATACAACCTGAAGTTGAAAGGGTCTAAATGTGAGTTTTTCAGAGACCAGGTTCAATATCTCGGCAATATTGTCAGTTCACAAGGTGTGGAAACTGACCCTGAGAAAGTTAAGGTTCTCAAAGAATACCCGGTCCCCACTAATATCAAAGAACTTCGCAGTTTTCTGGGTTTCGCCGGATATTACCGACGATTTATAAAGGACTATGCTCAGATTGCCAAGCCTCTGAATGACCTTCTATCAGGTATCCCCACTAACAAACTATCAAGAAAGTCCAAGGCGAAAGTTCCTTTCTGCTGGAACTAAGAGCAGCAGAGTGCCTTTGAGACATCGATTGATAGGTTGACTTCTCCTCCTGTACTCTCCTATGCAGACTATACTAAACCTTTCATTCTTAATGTAGACGCCAGTTCGTATGGCCTTGGTGCAGTTCTTTACCAAGCTGACTCTGATGGAAAGGAGCATGTTGTGTCATATGCTAGTAGAGGGTTGAGAGCAAGCGAGCGACATTACCCGGCTCATAAACTTGAGTTCTTGGCACTTAAGTGGGCCATCTGCGATAAATTCCACGACTATCTTTACGGCAATTCAGTGGAAGTTCGTACTGACAATAACCCACTTACGTACGTATTTTCTTCAGCCAAACTCGATGCCACGAGTCACAGATGGCTTGCCTCTTTGTCGGTCTATGACATCAAACTGCACTATCGTTCCGGTAAAGAGAATGTTGACGCTGATACTCTTTCAAGACTTCCTCCAGTTTCTGATTCCTGTGTCATTCTTTCTGATGCTATTAAAGCTTTACTTCTTGCACATTCTGGTTGTCCAGACCAACCCGCAGCAGTTGAGTGTGTGTCTCTCAGTCAGCAGGTTCTCTCTGATAACCCTAGGGATGAAGTTACGGCTGGAAGTAACTTAGCCGGAATTGATTGGAAACAGGAGCAATCCGTTGATCCTGCTTTGTCTCGAGTCATAGAACTCCTTGAATCCGGGCACAAACTCACAGATCGCCAGAAAGCTCATGATTATTTTTGTTTCCATTAGTCCGAAGTTACCTGAAAGAGTGGAATAACATGTATTTGAGAGATTGTGTCCTGTACAGACGAGGATCTTGTAATTGCTACCCTGTTACCCAGATTGTACTGCCCGACCATCTTGTTGACATTGTTTTTGAAGGTTTACATGATCAGGCAGGTCATCAAGGTTCTATCCGTACCACTGCTTTGGTCAGGTCTCGTTTCTTTTGGCCACAGTTAGAGCACTCTGTGGAGCACCGAGTTAGAAACTGTCGTAGATGCATCCACCGTAAGACTTTGGATAAGAATACAGCCAAATTAATTCCAGTGCACTCTAGCTATCCCATGGAGATTGTTTGCATGGATTTCCTGTCTCTAGAGATGTCTCGTGGTGGTTATGAGAACGTTCTCATAATAACCGACCACTTTACTCGATTGGCCCAGGCAATCCCCGCCAGAAATCAGACTGCTCACACCACTGCCAAGCTTCTGTTTGAAAATTTCATCTGTCACTATGGGTTTCCAAGTCGGTTCCACAGTGATCAGGGTCGAAATTTTGAGAGCGAAGTGATCCGAGAACTCTGTAAAATCGCCAACATTGAGAAATCCCGGACAACCCCGTACCACCCCCATAGTAATGGGATGCCCGAGAGATTCAATGAGACCCTCATGAACATGCTTGGGACGTTAGAAGATGACAAGAAAGTCAATTGGAAATCCCACATCCCTACTCTTGTCCACTCCTATAACTCCACTCCACATTCTTCCACGGGTTACACTCCTCATTTTCTCATGTTTGGTCGCCATCCAAGGCTTGCGATTGATGCATTTTTGGGTATTGAACCTGATAAGTCAGAAGTGAAGGAAAAGTCCTGTTATGTTTCCGGTCGCCGTAGCAGACTCAATTTTGCCTACGATGTTGCCCGTCGAGAAGCCAGGAAGCAAGGAAGGCGTCATAAGAAGTGGTATGACATCCGGGTAAGGGAAGCCAAGTTAGAGGTTGGAGATCGAGTTCTCGTCCGAAATGTTGGTATTAGAGGCAAGGCCAAGTTGGCAGATCGGTGGGAGAAGGAAGTGTATACTGTTATCAGCCAGCCAACTCCTGGTTTGCCCGTATTTGAAGTTAAGCGGGAACATGGAAGAGACAAACCAAGACTGTTGAACAGAAATCTCTTGCTACCATTCATGGGAATCCCGCTGATTAAGCCCAAGTCCTTTTCAAACTCAGGTCCTGCCAATCTTGATGAATCTAGTGTTGTTTCAGGTGACACTGACACAGAGATCTCAGGACAGACTGTACACACGAGTGTTGATGCACCAACTTTAGGTGGAGACAAACATAGTGTCAGTGATGCTACTTTGTCTCAAGAACATGCAACTAATCACGTTGTTCCAGGTTCTGATAATGAAAGTCCTGATTTTGTTTCAGACGAGCAAACTCATTCTGTGTCATCTCTTGCAGAAGAGAGTCCTGTAGCCAATGATTCTGTTACTGGCAGTGAAGTCACTACTTTCGGTGAAACAGATCTGGTTAAAGTTCCACCTTTTTCCTCTATTAAACAGGTCACTAGGTTAGGCGACAATGGTCAGAAGTACATTATTCCAGCTCGCAGAGAAAAAGCAAATGTTTCTTCCGACGAACAGAGGCCAAGAAGAGTTCGGGCTGAAACGAAGTGGATGAAAACCGGAGACTGGAGGTTAAACTAATTGTAGTTACATATTTATTTTCATTTTTTAGATAGACTCCAGCGTACCAGTATAATTATATGTATGATATAATTACAGTTGAGTCCAAGTGCGTCTTATACATATTTTGTGTTTATGTACTACATTGTTTTTCCCAGTATATAATGAGATAAGTTATTATTTTTGTTGTGGTATGTGCTTTTCACTGCATATATTCTATTGTTTATTGTAGGCTGACATACCTATAATAAATATCTACTTTACAGTAGCTTATAACTTTTGTGGCTGACTTTCTCGTATTTGAGTGTAAATGGCTGCACAGAATTTCATATCTGATGGTGTTTCTTGTTGAATTTGATTGTGTATTTCGTTGGAGTAGTAGGTATGGTTGTACTAGTGTAGATATGCTAGTGTAGTTACCAGAGTATAAGTAATTATTTTGCGGTATTTACTTATATGATTTAAAGGTCTACTCCAAGCTACAGGTAAGTCTGTCATTCCCCGAAGAGGGGGAGTATGTCACGAGGTTGAACACCACATTAATTTTGTTTATATGTTATATGTCCTTGTTCCTAAGTATATGTTCTGTCCATGTCTCTTGTATATATATATCTGTTGTATTTGTCAGTATATGTAATATTACAGGCCATACACCCTTTACCAGACCATACATCCTATAGATTTCCCACTCGTTTAATTTTTCTTCATCCACATTAACATTCATCTCATTTCATTACCTAACGACTAATTTTGCATGACGGGCCTCTTTCACGAATTTTTGACATTACCGGGTTTTCACCCGGCACATGCGCACTTGGAATACAGTCGATATGGCTTACGCCTGACTTATTCTTCTTTCCACCAGAAATTATTTTTTTCCTTGTGTAATTGTGCCTTTGCAGGTAATTAGTTGTTTCATTTCATTTGTTCATCTTATTTGCTTTCGTTTCATGCTATTTGTTAGCGTTGCGCGCCTGTAATATTGTAATGATATGCATTTTCATGCATTGGGCACTTGGAATACAGTCGATATGGCTTACGCCTGACTTTTTCTTCTTTCCACCAGAAATTATTTATTTCCTTGTGTAATTGTGCCTTTGCAGGCCTGGTAAACACATGCCCCATCACAGAACAGAAAGTAAACCTACGACATAGGGCTGCAACGAATCACCGATTTCGAATATATCCGAGTACATGGCTTCGAATCGGTTATCCGATTTGGGTTACGATATTTCGGGTCGGTATGTCAAGGCAGTGTCAAACAAGTACGCCCGCGGTAAAATATTATTGTCCAATCAGCGCGCGTCATTTTATTCACTGCGTCGCAAGTACAGAAACAAACATGGCGGATGAAAAAGTGTTGGTCGATCCACCGGCGTCATTAAGGTCCAGTGTGTGGCGACATTTCGCATTTGAGAAAAAGTCTGGTGTGATTGATAAATCATTGTATAATAATTATGCTACCGTAAAAGTTAATCATTTTCTGAAGGTTGTCCAATCACTGTTGTTATCTGCGTATCTGCGTTCGTCATCGTAATTAACACAAATTCAAATTCAAACCTTAGATTTAAACTAGTGTACTTTCAAACCATCGCCTACACTGTCTGTTATGTTGGAAATCTATGACTTTAATATCTATCCAGCTTTGATCTGATGCTACCGTTAATTGAAATATTTACTTTCATTTCAAGTCGAAACCACAGTAATGCTCTAGCTGCAGATACGTTTAGATAAAAACCATTTTCGTTCAAATGCGTAAATATAGTTACGGTTAAAAACGGTAATTAAAGGAAGTCAGATATAGATAATACAGCTAAGCTATTAACTTACTCCTCCATATATTGCATAACATATCTGTCTATTTCTATAGTGACTAAATCTATAGAATCCTTCAAGTTTATGACGTAAACTACGTAAAAACTGCAGTCACCAAAAAATGAAAAAATCAAATCATCGACTGTATAATAAAATATACATATCGAGACCCTTTATCCATATTATACATTTTAAATAAAAATACAATCTACCTGATATGCCTTTAACAATAAATGCAGCAAGTATATTTGATATAGTCATGAAACTTCTTTAATTTAGCGAGTCAAAAAAGCCATGTTTCGTTGAAATGCGTTCAAAGGTAACTATTTAGGCAGTAACATAAAGATAATATATAAAAAATAGTTATTAAAACTTTACAATATATTAAGTTAAAGTCAAACGTACCGAAGCGGTTTACTCTGTGTTAGCCTGTGACATTCTCAATGATTATGAAAATAAAATTTTCGTCCCGTCGTATAATGATTATTCTAATATGCCTACGGTATATTTCTATAGTCAATCGAGTGCTTTATGATTAAAGCACCGGAAAAGTAGGCGGGTTTCGGACTGGAGTAGCTCCTTCCGACTTTTCTAATTTACTCCCCCGCCCACAAAAAAATAAAATAAAGAAATGGAAATAATATCAGTATAATACTCAGTTGCATCAAAAAAATTTGTTTAAGAACCTAAATATTTTTTTGATTGCGTCAAGTAAGCCTTAGAATACTCTCACCTTGTTTTCTAAAAAAAAGGCCAAGAATTCAGGATTAACAGTCATACAATGTTTTGATTCCGGGAGACAAAACTATGAATGAAAACGTTTACGTCATCCACTGACGTCAAACTCCACGTTAAAACGTTGTACGTTCAAATTAACGGTACGCTTTAAATCGATTGGCTGCTTTGTTAGGTTCTGGATCTGCGTCTTCTGCATATGTCGTCAGGTATTTCTTTTTCATTTTTATGTATTAGATGATTAAACAAATAAGTTTGTATAATATAGTTATGTATGATATCTTGAATGATTGCCCGATAGGGAGGATTCCACAGCTACTATTTATGCTTTTTTCACATTACCGCCGAATGAAAAAGGTTCGTAGAGTTCGATAGTTTTCAAAAATCGGCTTTAAGAATCGAATTCTATGTCTTGGAGGTTTATCAAATGATATTCCGTCGGTAAGTGCCTGCCTAAATCACCGGGCTTCCCCCTTGCCTGAATTATCCGCCAGGCACATCACCTCCGGGAATGCTTCATTTCAGCCCAACCAATTAAATATTCAACCGTGAAACGAAATTTACAAATCAAACATGATACTAGTAAATTTCCAACATTTATTTCTTTTGATGTACCTTAAGAACAGCTGTTTAGAGAGGATTTGTGCCATGACCCTTTATCCTTCTATCCGTCACTTTATCTCAAATACTCGGGTACTGCTTCGTTGTACTTGATACCTGGTTATTGAAGCATTTTGTTAAATATAACGTCGCTCATATATATTTGTAAATAAATATTCAGGATATTTATGCTCATTTCATGTCAGTGTTTTCTTATTAATTAGTAATGCAACTGATAGCATGTTCATATTAATGTTATGGAAACTCCAATTAAAATTATATTTATTTCTATACAGATCGAGCTTTAAACCACCCTTGAAATAAATTCCTGCCGACTTGGCTTCGTCGATATACATATATATTCAATGTGTTCTGTTCCAGTGTCTGAATATGCAATTATGTAGATGTTGACAATTTTGTTTAAGAACTTAAATATAATGTAAGTAATATATATGTTTGTTGTATATTTCAAATTAAATTGTATGTTTCCACATTTACATTTGAGTTACCTCCCTTCCACTGCATACATATGCAAAACTTATTATAGTTAAAATACCATTAACTTCACCGAATAAGTCATTAAGTGATTTTAGCAGTTATAAAATTAATGTACTAACTAAATACGAGATGTATAACTATTTTATTGTACATTAATTTAATGTGGTATGCTGGCTTCTGTGCGCATGCGCCAAATGCCTGAAAGCGTTTAAAGTCGTAAACATGAAATCATTTTAAAAACATAAAAACAAAAGCTGTTACCTTCATTTACATCGTATGAATAAAGATATTTAAACTAATTTTGACAATATTCATGAAATAAATGTGTCGTGGAATGCGAAAATCCTGTGTATTGAGGTAATGACGTAACATCACAATCACGCTATAAAGTGCGCGGAAATATACGCTCAACTGACGTCCAGTTCACACGTTACCCATATTATCTGATTTCATGAAAATTATGGGAAGTATTTCTATGATGTCAAGACAAGTGTATCTGATCCCATTCAGTCGTTGAATGATAAGAGGGTAAGTACAGAATTTAGACAATTCCCTTAGAAAAAAATCAATTGGAATTATTCCCCTTTGTAAAACCCATCGTTTCCGGAAAAAAAGTTTAGCGTAAATTTGTATATAATTTGAAGCTGTAACGTCGAGATGTTCTTAGTTAACAACTTCTGGATATAAGATTTCAGGGTAAGTTGTTAATCTATAGTTTTAACAGTCAGTTGGCCTTTCTTTCGAGATATTGAATTGTGGTGTTAACCCGGAAGTAATTTTAGTTTGTGTAGCAACCGTTTGTTTACTAGATAATGGTGGAACATTCAAAATGGTGAAGTGTAGATTTAAATCAGATCTTGATTATTTATTGCCCTGTAGTTTTAAACATGAAAAGTCTTTTGTCACTCAGAATCAGCACTTTGCTTAGTTTAGCCTCAAATTACTCACAAAAGCTAACTGGTAAGCATGGAAGAAATATTGCAGTATGCCTCTTTCATATAACTTTTCAAGAACCGTAGGAGTATATCTGACTGTAGTCGTACAACAGACATAATTTACATTGGTTATTTACTTACATGTTTTTGGTGCTATTTGTAAGATAGAAAAATTATTTGTGCTATGCAGGATTCAAGCAATGAACCATAAGTTAGCTAAACGGACACTTTATCACTTCACGACTAACAAAGGGCATATTAATATTAATTCACTTGCTCTCGGACTCTGTCTCGGCAGCTATTTGCCTTTAACGTGTTTAGGTTAAAGTTAAAAGCCAACTCTGAACTCTGTCAGTCAAAAGTGCAACAGTTATAAAATAATCAACCTGGCACATGTATTCTGGACCATGTGGTCACTAAAATCTACACCAAAGTACAAATGTAGACCCTATAATACAGCAATTCTTTCCAATATCAATGTATTTAGCAGCCATTCAATGTACTTCATCCCTTTCTTTACACTTTTACAAAAAGATTGTGTTTCTTTAGCTGTTTAGCAAACTTTTTATAACCTTCACTTTATTATCCTTTCTAACACTTAATAAAAGTTCAACCAGATTTATTATATTTGTATGATACATGTATCATGTAAGATCCATTTTCATTCAATAAGTTAAGTATTGTATCTTATTCATATGTTTATTATTATTATATTACATGAATCTATACAAAATGTCATTTTCAAAAGAAACTTAATTTTTTCCATTAATTCAACTGTCTTTATAAAGTTTAATCTATAATTATAATTTTTAGGAAAACAGATGTTTTACCTGACATATTGGGACAATACCCCTGGTGAACAATGGAGTTATTGGTTACATCCATTATTACATGGGGAGAAGTCTGTTACTTCAAGTTATGACTCCTGAGTGGTACAGAACAAAAGCAACCTAGTCCTCTGGAATGCAATCTGTTGGATTATTTAAGGTATGTACATGACAACTAAGTGGCATCAAGTATGTAGAAAAACATTCATAGCTGTTAATTATCTACTTATAATATGTGTATTTGTTTATCAATTTTCATAGTAACATACCATATGTACCAAATCATTTGTTTCAAAGTCCTGAGATGGTGAACTTAATTATATATTTATTTTATTTTATGCTTGCAAAGTTATATTCAGGCACACTTATCAAGATGAACATACATTCTTATATTTTGAAGAGCAAAAAATAAGATAACATTTATTAGAATGCATTATGTTGTGATTCTTAAGATAAAAAGTAATAATTTATATGCAATTCTTCCTCAACTGTCTTCATTTTAGGCTTGCATCACAAGACTCTGAACAACTTGATGGCTGGACTTACCAAGTTTTCACCTGATTGGCATTTTGGATTGTGGAAATCAAAATGGAGGTAAACTTTGGTTATGCATGTCATTACTTCATTTAAAGTTATTATTTTCTACTATATGTATAAAAAATTTTTTTTTTGAGTGGAAAGTTTATATGTTCATGACAACCTAGCAATTTCATATTGACATGACTGGTATTGCCTATTTCACATATTTTATTGATTTTTTGATAATCTATGATGCAGTGGCAAAAGATCAGCATGTGTATTTACTTATGAATGTGAAATAAGGTTCAGTTACAACAACATTGCCAGCTTGCATTCTAAAACCTTAAAAAATCTTACATCTTTATCATGTCAGCTTAATGTATGTGTTCTTTATTCATTGCAGTACAAGTTCTACAAAGCTTGGTGTTGTTTTCTGTCAGACTAGACTAGTGCAAACAGTCCATCTGAATGGATTTTGCTGTGAAAGCCAGAATACAGGTCATCAGTAATGAGTTGGCATAATTACTCACTAGAAATCAGGCATAAACACTGACTGACAATATATCTGTTGGAAAAAATGTGATTCAGCACCATGTCACCTGATTGCTTTTTATTGTGAAAAACATGTGTTTGGTAATTCCAGTTTACAAACAAAAAAAGACCTCTTTGATTTTAAATGGCAAAGAACAGTATAAGGACACGTATTTAATCAATCTAAATTATTATATAACCATGAGATTATTTGTGTACATTTGTAACTTTGAATTTCTATGTAAATGTACATGCATATAGACCTATACTGTATACTACTCTTTATTGTTGCAGTGTACTTATCTGGTAATATGTATGTGAATGAGATCATTCTTATACTTTTGTGTAATTATCAGTTTTGTTTTGAAGAACAGAAATTTCCAGTAAACACTCCTTTTGTATGATTTGAGACTGATTCCTTTCACATTCAAAGTTGACTACAACTATTTAACACTGTATAGTGACACTATATTTTACTTTTAACTAATTTATCAGTACACATAATTATTTGAATATTTTATTCTTGTCTAAAAGTGTTGTTTTTCAAAGAAATAGAATTCGCATTTATACACTTTCTGGCTAACCTGAGCATATAATGCCCATTCTTTGGATTTGTCTTGGTGGACATAGGACTGTGAGAGTTAATATTTAGATATTTGTGTGGTGTGTTGGATTTGTGACCTTGTCATGAAGGGCAATGCTACTCCGTTAGCGATATAGGCCCGTCATGGCCCTAATATTTGTGAATTTTGATATTTGGTAACCATGGCAGTCATATTTTAGAGAATATTCATGTTACATGTTTTGCTCAAAGATTTACAAAACTTTACACATGATCAGTTTTTTTTCAGAGCAAACTGTACCATTAGTTTAGCTTAAAGTCCCAGGACCATATTGACAAGTAGTTCTCATTTTACCAAGAACGTTGTCTTACCGGTGGAAATGACTTATTTGTACAAAAAACATTCATAACTTTACTTTTTAAATCAATGTACATGTAAGAAATATAGAACAATGTTTTTTTCAGTGATATTGCAAAGTATAAAAAAGACTTGAATACAAAAGAATTGAATGTGTCAACAATGTTTTAGAGTGACTAGAACATGGTTCTATCATTATTCTATCAGTATATATTTATTTCATAATATCGGTAGATTCAAAAAGATCCTTTAACACATACTTTAATACAAGCTGTTCAATTGTAGCATTCATAATCAGTTATTAAACAATTTGCTAATAATTGTTTCTCATGTTGAAAAATTATAACTGGTACATTCGTATACTTTTTAAAAATCTAAAACACATGTAAGTCTTATTATCGATATAATTATTTCTTACATATTAGTGCAGCAGATTAAAATAACATTAAATAAATATTAAAGAGATCATTGTGACTTGTTTTCTCATTACTTGAAATTGGTCCACTATTCCAAAAAGCCTAACGAGTAATATGGCTGGACACAAAAATATTCATTTCATGTGGACCAATAAACCTCTTATAGAACTGTATTCCTACATCATTTCAAGGAATCTTGGCTTTTATAAGGCAAATACACCGACATTCCCTATAGTTACGTGGTTAATGGGTGCTTCTGTGCGTTTGTGAACATTACTAAATCATCCATCAAATTCATATAGCACCAAATCTAACCCTAAAAATGCATTTGGTACGGGAAATAATCGGATTTAAAAATAAAACCGAAGTGGGTGGGGTAAAAATATCTGTTCTATTTTTATCGATTACAAAATGTAGACACACATTTTGGTATAGACTTACTCTCCCGAAATTCACGATCTTTCCCAAAGTTGTAGATGGTGAGAAATCTTAAATTTACTCGATGCAATATAAAGAAATCCCCAAGACATATATGCCGATTTTAAAGAATTTCCTTACTTTAAGCATAAAATCACTGCATTTTCGAACGCCCGTGCCGAAAAAAAAAAAGCACGGGGACATGTCAGTTTTTTTTAATTTTTATGTCCTTCTAGGTCTAAAGGTTAAGTAAAAAAAGAATTAAAAAAAATTATCGGTCAATTTTTGTATGGCAAACAATTTAGAATTGTCTACAATTCGTGTTGATTTAGAAGTGGGTGGGGTAATTTTAAATGCTTTATTTTTCTTTATGGCGATGATGAATCGGTCGTCAATGCCTTTACCTCAAAGATACATTTCAACCAGTTATACATCTGATAAGCATTATAAAATTTATTGTTTCGAGGAGATAAAAAAAGAGAAACTGACATGACTGTCGATTTTTCGATTTTTTTGAAACCTTGAAAATTAAGAAAACATACTACATTTATAAACGCCTGTTGCGCGAAGTCAAGGACGGTGACCTATCTTTTTCTTTGCAGATTTGGAATTGAATAAGGCTGAAATATAGCGAGTTTAAAGAAAATCTATCGAGTAGTTTTTTTCCAAGCATACCACCTTAATACAATTTGCCTTATTCATACGAAAATAATTAGTCAAATCCTGTGGTGACTCAATTTGTTTAGCATTAATAGGAACACACTTTTAGTTTTGTCCGTTTTCAAATATCACGGTAGCAAGATTTTATTTGGTAAATTAATTTATTTTCTTGTCTAATAATAAGATCACTTATAATTCTATCTGACAACACAAACTATAAACAGTTTTGTGCATATCAAAAATAAATGCTTAAAATTTGTTCATGAAACAGCTCCTCAAGAAGAATGAAAATAACTGTTTTTGTTTTTGTTTTTAGAGGCAGAGAAAAGGCTTCTTTTGTGTTTATTTGACAGAAATTAAATGCATATATCAGGCTTTGGTTAGATATTTTTCGCGTTAGTATAGTTTGATCTAGTTTGAATGTTTATTAATTATGTAAATGCTTTACGGTAAGAAACACTTCCTAAATGGCTGTAAAACTGGCTGCAAATGATAGTGTCCGTACTAACAAAATGGAATATACCGCGGAATGTTCTAAAATGTCTGATCAAATATAGTTCGATATCCTTACTTGTAAACATTGTGCGAACGTTATTGATAAATTAAATTTCAAAGACAAATTGTATATACATTGTTATTAACTGTGTTTTCTGGTCCAGTTCACAAACGAATGTAAACTTGTACAAGTGTTAGAGGTGTCAGTCATGTGTAAAATTGATTTTGTTGATAGCTAAGTTATTAAACATACATATTTATATGGAAGATTGTATTAACTTTAAGCTAATACGCTTTTATCATTTTCAATTTGTTCTTGAGGATTTAAAGTAGATGAAACCTTTATGTGTTATATTAACAGATGGTTGTTACGAGGTATGTTATTCACATGTTTTATATTTCACATTGATCATTTAGATTGTGATTCAATTATTTACAAATGTTTACTATTTAAGTATCTATGTCATTAAGCAAGAACAATGTTTCAGCAGCAAGTCCTGACGTACAGATGCTAAAGTAAATAATTGGATATTAAATTTTGTTTGTAAAAGTATTACTTCTATACTGGAATTAATCTAGGCTAAAATGTGTGTAACACTACTTGTAATTGGCATGCATGTACGCCAATAGGTATGCTCTTGACTCTTTGATATCAACACAGTCAATACAAATTCTAGAACTGAAAATTTACTTTAAAAGTTACGCATGGTTTGATCACTTTTATTTTATTGGCAAAATCAACAGAAAAGACGATGTTTTCATTAACATTTACAATCCGATATTGAAATCTCAGACATTTTAGCATATATATGATGCATGTACTAAAACAATTTCAAACATTATAGAAAACACAAGTATTAAGATAAAAAATGATGAAATATTTATGATTGCCTTTTTATATATATGTATCGAAAATGCCGTCTCAAATAGCACGAAAGGAAAAAGTCTACGTATATCTAACTACTCATAAATTTAAATTGCACGTTTACGGATAAACAATCTTAATGTGTAGATGGTCGTAAAAGGGGGAAATTTGACTGGACCTGTAAGTTTAATTAAATCCGGCAAACATGCGACAAAAGTCGCTTTACCGCGCGGTATCGGCCTAGCATTCGTGATTACATTGCCTATTTCTACTGTACGCTGACCTCACTCGCCTTATCGGTGTAACTCCTTGCACGACAGGTCCGTCTTGTCGTGATATGAATTTTACTGGTTGCCAGAGACAAAGTTGAATACAACGCATGTATGTCGGATCGATAAAACGTTTATGCTCACTGAGACCTTTCTGTTTAAATAATGACTCATTGGTATTTAGAGAAATATAACAAATCGGGGACATGCCTGTCAGTGGACATTTAATTAAATTGTTAAGAATTAAGCCGTATAATTTATGAGCGTATATTTAACTTTGACTAGCTTATCCCAGAGATGCAAGAGACTAGTCTCACTGGTCTTTACTCGAGCGCCTGATTTATTGTCTATTGTTTTCCCTTTTCAAACTTTAATCGCACTAAATGGTCACTGATTTTCTAGACTCACCTCAAACAATTAAATCAAATATAAATAGCGACATTTTCAAACTGACAAATAATTACATGTATCACAGTTTGCTTAAACTAACACATGAACGTGATATCACAGATTAAGTTTCAGTACAAATAATAATTACTATTCATGGTGACTTTTATATTCCAAAATTATAAGCACATAATGAGTTGTTTGTTATTGTTCATGAACTAAATTATAGAAACTCTAGTATACTAATATATGCAGAAACTTGAAAGAGCAATTAGCAAAAATTAAGTGTGTATTAAAACTAGGATGGCCCATTAAAGCTCTGAAGTTTATTTCCAACGGGGTCCTGGTAAATACCTTACAGCTAAAATAAAACAGCAACAAACATTAAACTTAAAAGAAAAAGAAAAATTAAGACTTTGGTTGATGGAAGTTCACATAAAAATGGAGAATTAAGTTATAGGTACATTAAGAATATGTTTCTATGTGTTACAAACAATTTCATTTAATATGAAGTGCATAAGAATTAAAACAAAAATTGTTCAGCCTATCATGAATATATAAAAACAAAAATAATATCAAACAGGGAAAGCCACGTACCAAAAACGCAGCCTCCCCAAAACGAGCCCCACAGCACCCAGAAGTGCACACCACCAACACACACACACACACAACACACACATACACACAATCATGTACACACACACACGTACACTACCAACACACACTAGCATACAAAGCACGAGGACAAAACGAACAATTAAAGGAACACAGTGGGGCACCGCCTTGGAACGGTCAGTGGCAAAAACACCACTGGGGAGCTTAAACCGGTTTATGGTGCGCACCCAACCTCACTCTTACCCCCACCATGTTCCAAAGTCACAGGACAGTGTAAATAAAAGTAATCCCTGCTAGGTGAATCTCTAACACACGCAATGGAAACAAAAGGCATGGTATGTAAAACACAAAAATACTCGTGTATAAATATATAAAAAGCAAACCTTGAGAACCAAAAAACGTATGTACTCAATGCCTTTGCAGAAGGCAAAGCACCAAGAGAAACACCCTTAAGGGCCCGACGAAACAGGCCAGAGGACAGAAATCAAAACAGTTTCGTCCCAGTGGGATTTAAAAACTGCCCATCACAGAGTCCTCCCCCTCTTCCGTCAGACACAATCAAAGAGGGAAGCATAGCGTCCAACTGTAAACGGGTTGAACACCAAACATGCGGTGTGTCTCAAAATAGTTGGGTCGTAACCTCTTTTAACAAAACGTTTTATAATTTTAGCAAATACAGTTGGAAAATTGCCATGACCCAAAATCTTACGAAGTTTGTAAACCACATCCCCATAAAAATCGGGTTTTGAAATACCTGCTCGCAGAAGAGTCTTTAGATTACTATTGAATTTCAAAACCAAATCAGAATTACGATAGTAAAATTTAGCAAAATATTTACGCAATTTGTAATAACGGTAGCCCTGTTGAAGAAGTTTATTTGTAATATATTGATTACGTTCATTGAAATCCTCAACATGACTACACGCTCTGGCAAACCGAATTAACTGAGAAATGTATACCCCATAAGATGTAGCATGAGGTACATCCCCATCCAAATGGGGGAAATTTACAATACTAAAATTAAAATCATCCCTCTTGTCATAAATTTTGGTATGTATAATATTGTTATAAATAGAGAGATGTAAATCTAAAAATGAAGCACCAGTATCCAAATTGTTAGTTTTAATTAACTGGAGTTCCCGGGGATAAATAGTGTCCACCAATTGACCAAAAAAACGGGTTATCCATATTAAGAATATCATCCAGATAGCGTGATGTATTATTAAAAGCAGTGATAATGTCTGCCTGCGTATCTGGAGAAAGACTCAACATAAAGTCTCTTTCATAACAATATAAAAACAAATCTGCGACAAGGGGTGCACAATTTGTTCCCATGGGAATACCGATTACTTGTCTGAAAACTGCATTCCCAAACCTTATATAAATGTTGTTCAATAAAAAGGAAAGGGCTTTACAAACTTCGTCACAGGTCCACATAGTATAATGTTTAACAATACAGCTAGTAAAAAAAGCTTTATCGAAATTGCAGGCGAGAAATGTAGTATTCTCCCTGGCAAAGGTCTTTTGAAATAGGGCAGTTAGCTTGTCATTTATCAAATGATGTGGTAAAGTGGTATACAGAGAAGAAATATCGTATGTACTGACTGAAGTTACTTTGTAATTATTAACTTTAAACTTATCCAGGATTTCGCCAGAATTTTTGATCGACCAAAATAAATGTTTACCAGAGTTTTCGTATACTTTATCACAATATCTTTTCACGTGGGCTTTTATAGCAGTTAGGCAAGATGTTAATAGTTTTGAAATATTTGTAGTGGTACAAGAGCTTGAATTAGCGATGAAACGAGCTTTATATGGTTGTTTATGTAATTTAGGAATCCAGTACATAGTAGGAAAGTTTAATATGTTGATCATCTATACGAACTTTCAAATTAGAAACTTCACTGATGTGATCAGTGACCACATTTTGTTCAACGGAAGGACTCAATATATAAGCTTTAGTGCTATTTAGTTCGTTTTGTAAAACATTAATATAATGTAGGCGTCAAATGATGATAATATTGTTGGCCGCCTTGTCTGCTGGAACTAAGACATACTTAGAATGAAATTCTTGGATTTCC